>LKBB01000094.1:75099-96142 GCA_001513885.1 Thielaviopsis musarum
CCCCCCCTGAACTTGAGGCCAGGGGGGTTCCTTTGGCTCAACACTAAACAGAAGGGTACGCCTACACGGGACGAGCTAGAGAAATGGAGAGAAAGACGGGCCGGACCTGTAGTTGCCCACAAGGGCGTCGACCTGCTCCATTATTCACACTGTAGCTTGACTTGACTAGCTTGACTGATTTGATTACTGACTTAACTGGCTTGACTGATTACTGACTTAACTGACAGAAAGCCCGTGCTCCTCTCATCAACCCCGGTCTGGAAACGCTTTATTCTGCCATTTTATCTCTCAAAGACCTTACACCCAAAAGAGACCCTGAGAAAACAGAAACGGCCAGTGCCAGTGCCAGTGCCAGTTCTACGAGCATATCCCGGACCCATAAGCTATCTCTACAGTAAATAGACACTTGAGTAAATTCCGAGAATTAATAGAATGGGGGAGTGAACCAAGAGGGAAGGGAAAAGGACCCCACATCAAAACGCCGGCTTCTCGATACCTCAAGATTGAGAATAAAAGGCTTCACTCGCCCGCTCTCTTGACCACAAATTGTTTCGTTTTCTCTCCAGACCAGTCAGAGCTTGTTGATCTAGCCTATCGATCTCTTTTACTTTGCCTAGTCTTTATTTTTTATTTTATTTTATTTTTTATTTTTTACTGACCATTCTTTCTTGTTTTGTCTTTGACTGATATTCTTTTTCTGTCTTTTCCCTATTCTCTATTCACACATTACAATGAAGCTCCTTTCCATTGTCAACTTCGTCGCCCTGGCTGCTGCTGCCGTCATCCGCCGTGGCAACGAAGAGGTCCATATTTCTGGCCGTGGTATGTCTTCTTGTTTTCTTTCTACCACAAGGTCACTGGCATTCTAACAAAAAGCCAAGACATCTCTGCCAACCTCTTCTCTGAGCTCAGATTCTACGTCCAGTGGGCCCAGGCTTCCTACTGCAACGCCGGTTCTGCCAACCTGACCGCCGTTAGCTGCGACTTCAACAACTGCCCCCAGGTCGAGGCCAACGGCGCCACCATCCTGAGCACCTTTACGTGAGTCTTTCCTCTATGCATCACTACCTGTACGGCGGCAGACACTAACCGAGTGGAGTGCGGATTCCAGTGGCGATGGAACAGATGTAGCTGTTATTGTTGGTATCGACCCCTCCCGCAAGGAGATTGTTGTCTCCTACCGCGGCACCGCAAACGTCCGCAACTGGATTGTCAACCTGTCCTTTGCCCAGTCGTCGTGCGACCTCACCTCGGGCTGCAAAATGCACCACGGCTTCCAGTGGGCCTGGGCCGAGACCGGCGGCTTTGTCTTGGCTGCCGTTGCCGAGGCCAGAAAAAAGTACCCCACGTACCGTGTGATTACCACCGGCCACTCTCTCGGTGGCGCCATCGCCACTATTGCCACCGCCTACCTGCGCAAGGCCGGCCACCCCACCGAAATGTACACCTACGGTTCGCCCCGCGTCGGCAACCTTGCCTTTGTCGATTTTGTGACCAACCAGAACGGCTCCGAGTACCGCGTGACCAAGCTGGATGACCCCGTGCCCCGCCTGCCCCCAATCTTCACGGGCTACCGCCACACTTCTCCCGAGTACTGGATCAGCAAGGGTGAGGAATCTGCCCATGACACCACCGCCGCCGAAATCACCACATGCCCTGGCTACGCCAACACTCGCTGCAACGCGGGCCAGCTTGGTTTCTCCATCAATGCTCACCTGAACTACTTCCAGCACACCGGCTTGTGCGACTCTGGCGATAGCTCCAAGCGCGGCCTGGAGGGCTCTTCTGAGGCCGCCAGCGCCGTGACGGATGAGGATCTCGAAGAGCAGCTCAGAATTTACTTCCAGCAGGATATTGATTTTGCCAAGGCGAACCAGCTGTAAGCGCGCGCTTTGTCTTGCTATTCTTCTGTTTCCTTGCTCCTGCTGAGCTGGTGAGCTTCTGAGCCGTGCTCTTTGCTTCTTTTTATTTTTATTTTTTCTTATGCCGTGTATTTCTTCCTGAGCTGGCCAAAATGGCCCTCGTTTTCCCTCTTCTTTTCTTTGCACATATTCCTTTTTTCTTTTTTTTTTCTTTTCTTTTCTTGTTCTTTTGCTTCCATTATGGAAAGCTGGGCTGTATTATTCTGGGTGGACTTTTTGGTTTTGGTTTCTATTTTCTCGCTTTATCCTGCCAAATCGCAGTGTATTTCTTTTTGCTTAGCATAATTGTTTGCTAATACTATATCAGCAAGATTTGATTCTTGTATTGGATAAACTTTTGTGCTCTTTCCTTTGCTTTGTGCATTTCCCTTGTTCCATCCAAGTAGCGCGAAATGTTTGATACTTGGCTTTTTCTCTCCCGGCAAGAGCCTTTAAGTGCATGCATTTTGTGAAGACGACAAATATCCATGTAAGTCACTTGTCTTTGATGTCGCACTCGACAATTGTTTGCCGCGGTGCCTTCCCTGTCGCTGTTTCTGGCTCTGAATGCTACTGTCTGGCACAATTGAGCAATTGCCGGTTGGTTGTCATGGCTGAAAAAAGAAACGCGCTGTTTTCGCAATGACCAGTCATTTTGCCCTTCTTTCCACTGTCCCGCCACTATATCAGCCTTCCCACCATTACGGAGTAGTAGTACAATCGTCATTCATTTCCC
Source organism: Thielaviopsis musarum (assembly GCA_001513885.1). NCBI lineage: Eukaryota > Fungi > Ascomycota > Sordariomycetes > Microascales > Ceratocystidaceae > Thielaviopsis > Thielaviopsis musarum. The sequence goes on from LKBB01000094.1 coordinate 77,737, forward strand.
GAAAGCCATTTTTCAGCTTCTACTCCGTATTCACTTCTTCAACAACGCCACCCCTATCTCTCTCGTACTTGAGATGATAAACAACTAATACTGCAAAAGTTTCGATTGATTCACCGACTCCCAGACTCAACAAATTCAGACTCTCAATTGCCCTAGTGAACCGCTCTGGAGCCACAATATCTTGGTTTCCGTTAAAAGAATCCCCGCAGCTTTTTCCAACATTTCCCTCCCAGCTCCGTCAAACTCTTGGTTGTTTTTCTCTCTTTTTTTTTTCTTTTTTTTTCTTTTTTTTCTTTTTTTTCTTTTTTTTTTTTTTTTTTTTTTTTTCTTTTTTTTTTTTTTTTTTTTTTTTTTTTTTTTTTTTTTTTTTTTTTTTTTGTCCCAAAATCTCTAACAAAACCGTGCATTAAATTCTCCTCTGCATAATTCCCTGCTGGAACACCCTCTTCTCGCCGAGTCGACCGAACTAGCGGGCAGAAAATCTCTGGAGATTATACAGGACACACTGTTTATCCATAATTTAAACTGCATATCAACAAATCTATGTTGCATTTCTTCTCCACTTTGACTCCTGCACAATGATGCCATGGCATGCACTCCACTAACACTGCCAAATCAGAGCTTCAAAACGGCCACCGTGATGCGGAGAATAGGATAGCTAGCGCATGACTTTGCTGACTCAAGTCGACAGGCCCGGTGTTACTTTGTGCGAGCGGGTTTTCATATTTAACGAGGTTAAATTAGAGATCCCAAGCTCGATACCACAAAAGTGCTCTTATACTACGCCGACGATCGGGACTCATTATCGCTGGAATGACCTGGCCGATTCGCCATAGTCTAGGCCCCCAGTGAATATTAACAAGTCTAGGCCCCCAGTGAATATTAACAAGTCTGGCCTGCAGTGAATATTAAAAAGTCCAGGCCGGTGATCATTATGCCTTACTGGGCAACGACTCAGTCTACCAAGTCATAGTTAAGCCCTTACCGTCTGCGCACCCAGGGTCATCCCCTGAACCCGCGGCATCCCCACAATCTGCACCGTTTCCGGCACCCGCACACCCACCGAAATATTCAAACACCCAAACACAATAACCTGCCACAGCACCGGCGCTGCACTCATAAACTTTTCCAGCGTTTCCGTTGCCAGCATCTGACAAAACGAAAACTCGGCATACCGCAGCTTTGGAAACCCGCAGTGCGTGCCAAACCCTATGTTGAATGCATCCTCGGAAATATGTCGCGCCCCGGCAATGTTGAGATGGCGCAGCTCGGAGGACGAATGCGCCACCATCGCTTTAAACGAGAGCGGCCCCACGGCTGGCATGATCTGCATGCCGTTTTCAAATTGCGGCTCGAGCCCGCGGCACTGGTACAAGTCGAGATGCTGCAGCGGGCCATTCTCCCAACCCGAAAACAGCGCTTCCATGCCGCCGTCGGTAAAGCCCGTGCACTCTGTCAGACGCAGCTTGCGCAGATTACGACAGTGGCTGTGGATTGCATCCAGCAGAGTATCGTTGGCGTCGTCCAGCTGCCGCAACGACAGAGACTCGAGTTGGCCGCCGACGGTGGCGAGAAGCTCCGCATATGTCTCAGGACTAATGGGCTGACGCAGTTCGAGACTTAGAGAGCGCAAGCTGTGCAGGCGGGAGAGGGCCAGCACGCCCTGGTTCGTGACACAGTTGTTGTGCCGGATCGAAATGTGTTCAAGATTCGGACACTGCATCACCATGGCCTCGATGGTATCATCCGTGAAGCCCTCATCTGTAAAGTCCACTGCCAACGCCTTTAGGGACTCGCCCCTGTGCGCAAACAGCGACTGCCACGCGCTGTCTGTCAGCAGATTTGCGCCGTGCAGGTTAAACGAGGTGATGGGTAGGTTTTGCCCAACCAGATACTCCATGACGCTATCCTTGAATTGGATGCCGTTGCGCAGCAAAAAGGAGTCTAGCTCCGTACATGTTTGGAAACAAATTGTCAGGTCCTCGCTGCCCAACTTTGCTCCGTCATAGATATTTAGCGTGCGCGTGCGCGGCCGCACAAACAACTTGAGCGTCTCGCTATCCAAAAGCCGCCGCTTGGCTACCAGCCGCGAGATTTTGTCAACCTGATGGTCCGGCAGATCCACAAGACTATCCGCCAGATGCAGGTGCTGCACTAGTAGCTCAATGCACTGTAGCCCCAGACTTTTGCCGCCGGGGAAGAAAATGCCATCCATGATGTCCTTTTGCCGCTTGCGGAAGCCTTGCACGGCGCTGGACCGCATAGAGGGCCGTTTGCGCTTGGTCGACTTGGCCCGCCGGCGGCTGCATTGTGCGCAGATTAAGCCGCCATTGGGGCCGGCTTTGGTGTATGGTGTGACGGAAAAGTTTTTGCCGCAGATTTGGCAGTCTTCGATTTGGCTCACAAAGTCCTGTACGGAATAGTCGCATAGAGCATCTGTAATGTCTCCTGAATCGTCGCTATCGTTGTCGCCTTCGTCGTCTTCATCGTCATTATCGTCGTCAGATGAATCGAAAATGCCCTTGACACGTTTTCCTTTTCCCTTTCCCTTGCCTTTACTAGCCGCCCGCTTTCCTTGGGCTTTTTCTTTGCCCTTGCTCCGCGAAGCCCGCGTTCTACGCGCGGGACCAGGCCCTGAACTGCTGGCATCGGCGCTCACATAGTCGGCATCTTCTTCATTGTCCGACGATACAGGGACCGGTGCGTCTGCCTTGGCTTCTTCTTGTTCTCGCTGAAGGGCCTGCTCTCGTTGTGCCTGGATCAGACGCTGGCGCTCGGCAGCTGTACGGCGGATTTCCGTGGCAGAAATGTTATACGACTATAGGGTATTAGAGGTGATTGCACAACAAACGAGGAGAGAGAGCTTACAGCGAGAAAGTCAGTCAAGGCTGACGTCCTGATTCAGTCAGTATTTGGTCTCTTTGTAGGGTCTAGGGTGCACATACGGACCGGTGACGCTATGGCCTCTGGAGTTTCGTTGGCTAAAAAAATAGTCAGCAGAGATCTCACATGATTGTGTGGGCAGCGCAAACCTCATGTTGACGATTGGTTGTGCTAAGGATGAATGAAAATAGATGTAAAGACTGAGAATGAGGCTACCAAAGTTGAAAAAAAAATCTTATCAAAGAAGTACCAACTGTTTGTAGTAGTACTTTCTGTTGGATTATTCACATGCTGTGCCCATTCATAGCCTGTGGCAATTGCTTTCCCCAAAGGGCCTGAAGCCTGGTCTAAGGAGATGCAAGAACAGGGCTAGCCCCTGCTAAAACTTAGGCAGCGGCAGCTGCCTAACGTGGTGCCCCGATCCTATTGGCCTAGCTAAGACTCAGTTAAGGAGTTGGTGGGGCCGTGTGGTACACAATCAATAACGGGACAGGCAGTAAAGTACTTAGACTACTAGCTCCACTGTTGGCGTTCTGGGGAAATCGGAAACTACGGGCTATAGCCGGCCACTAACAGTGCAAACAAACATGCAGTAGACGCTTATGATAAGATAGGCAGGTACAAGAGTTGCATGTATTGACCGCTGAATTTTTTCTCTCTTTCTTTGCATTTGTTTAGAGCATATAAGGCAACCGTTTCTTCTAGTTCTGATTCCATTAACTGCTTCACTCGCCAGGTTATCGTGGGTTTTCCAATTAAGACTTGTCGTCTGTCAAACAGACATCGTCGGTCTGCTTGCCAGTTGAATCTGTTTTGATTGTTTCGCAGAAGGGTCTGGCTACCGCTCGGCATTTTCTTACCGAGCCCATACAGAAGCTGAGCCTGCAGCATACTGTACATTGCACATCCTGCCTGCAGTACCTCACTGTTGCATTGCTGCATTGCTGCAGCCTGTCGTCCAGCTTGCCGGCTCACTCTCTACTGCAAGACGCCTGATCACTCGTCACTTGCAATACTTGTTTGCTGCCCAGTGGCTCGCTTCACAAGCTTGGTTTATCCAGGATGGGTCGCACACGCAAACAGGACTTGGGTATGTTTTTCATCGCACCCTGTTTTCTCTGTTTTCTTTCTTGCGGTCTTGTTCTTTTCACGGCGAGCGCTTATCTGTCCGTCGGCTTCTGTGAAGTATTGCCAAAATCTCTTGATATGCTCTTTGTTTTGTGCCACTTGTGCATCATGCAATGTGCTATCCTGTGATTGGCAAATTCAGAGGGCTTTCTTTGACGAGGAAAGGACAGCATAATTTTACATTTGTATTCTATCATTAATAGGACCGTATCTTCTCGTTTTTTCTTCCTTGTTCTTTATTCTGCTTTGCTCTGCCTGCTCAGTGCTAATTTTGCTCCTCTTATCTGCTTTTAGCTGCGCACAAGCCCAAGCCCAAGCCCAAGCCCAAGCCCGAGCCTGAATCTGAACCTCCTCGGTACGCTACTCGCTCGAGATCTCGCATTGCAAAGCCTCAGAAAAACGTGCCTGCTTTAACCGAATCTGAAGTGGTGCTTTTACCCCCTACTATCACCACTCCTCGTGATTCGCCAGGTCCTAATCATAACCCCTCGCTGCCCGCTTCATCTCCGGACACAATATCTGCCGAATCCGTGCGCCCCAAGCCGAGACCTCACAAACGTAACCGTACCGCCCCAACTGCTCCTACACGCCGTAGTCGCCGACTCGAAAGCATGGCCATGCATGGATTTGCAAATGACGACCCGTTCGATCTCACTTTTGACGACGAAATGCAGGACGCTGAAGACGAGCCAATTGTCTTGCCGGATCCGCAGCCTACCAATCTAGGAAAGCGCACGCTATCTTTGGATGCTGGCTCTGATAGAAAGCGCGTGAGAACGGAGCAGTTTAGTCCGAGCGATGGCCTTGGTAGTCGCTCTTTCCAGAGGCTCACAGAGCTCCTCCAAAGCACTGAAAGCACTACGGACCAGACCTCTGAGATTGATGATAGTGCTGCCGGGCCGTCCAATTCTATTGGCATTTCAAGCACGGGCTCGTCTGGTGAGCCATCTGCTGAATCGACTGCTGAGCCGTCTGCAGAGCCATCTACCGAGCCGTCTGCAGAGCCATTTGCGGAAACATCTACAGAGTCCGTCGAGGAGGAGACGACCCTAACTCCCGACGTCAATGGCGCCGAAGACCCGATGGAGGCCATCAGAAGAATGACGCCAATGAGACACCGTAGATACCGTGTGTCCAGGGCGTCTCGGGAGACACTGCGCTCTAAACTCAAGGAACAACATCCCAAGCTGCTAACCATGTGGAATGACCTCGAGAAGATGCCAATTATCGAGCCAAAAGAGGCACCGCAGCCGACCGGCATCTCGCGCCGTCTCAAGCCATTCCAGCGCCAGGGTCTGAACTGGATGATGGAGATGGAAAAGACCCAGTGGAAGGGCGGACTCCTGGGCGACGAAATGGGCCTGGGCAAAACGATCCAGGCGGTGTCGCTCATAATGTCGGATTTCCCAATGAACAAGCCTTCGCTGGTTCTGGTGCCGCCAGTGGCTCTGATGCAATGGGTCACTGAGATTGAATCGTATACCAATGGCAAGCTGCGTACTTTTGTGTACCACAATTCACGCTCAGAGGCGCGTAACATTACTGTTGAGAAGCTCCTGACGTATGATGTCATTATGATGTCGTACAACTCCCTTGAGTCTCTGTACCGGCGACAGGTGGTGGGAACGAGGCATGGGCCGCGGGGTAGTGAGCCGACCATGGTGAAGAAGCCCAGTCCGATCCATGAGATTGAATTCTACCGCGTCATCTTGGATGAAGCCCATGAAATCAAGGTAGCAAACACCGGGCTGCTTCTTTTTAGTCAACTAGTTCTAACGCCTCTTTTAGACTCGCACTACGTCTACGGCCAAGGCCTGTTTTGCGCTTAAATCCACCTACCGCTGGTGTCTATCGGGAACACCGCTTCAGAACCGCATCGGCGAGCTGTTTTCTCTGCTGCGCTTTGTCAACATTGAGCCTTTTGCGTCGTACTTTTGCACCGACTGCACGTGCGAGTCGCTGGAATGGTCGATGAACCGTAATAAGCAATGCACGCTGTGTAAGTTGGGTTTGATTGTGGCTTCTGGATACTGGTTTTTTTTAATGCTAACATATTTAGGCGGCTGCCGGTCCATGGCCCATCTTTCCATCTTCAACCAGGAACTACTAAACCCCATCCAGAAACACGGCACCAATGGTCCCGGCGCCGAGGCTTTCCGCAAGCTCCGTCTTCTCACCGACCGGCTGATGCTGCGCCGGCAAAAGAAAGACCACATGGAAGCCATGGAGCTGCCGGTCAAGGAGATGCGGGTGTCGCGCGAGTTCTTTGGTGACGCGGAAAAGGACCTGGCTAACAGCATCATGAACAACAGTCAGCGCAAGTTTGACACGTACGTGGCTCGCGGTGTCCTGCTCAACAATTACGCCAATATATTTGGACTGATTATGCAGATGCGCCAGGTGGCCGACCACCCCGATCTGATTCTGCGGCGCAAGGGCGCCGAGGTGGAAGATGGCGTGATAGAGTGCGCCATCTGCGAACAGCCAGCCGAAGACGCAATTCGGAGCAACTGCCATCACCATTACTGCCGCATGTGTGTGAGAGAGCTAGTGGTGTCGTCGCCCGAGTGCAGCTGCATGCGGTGTCATATCCCGCTGGTGATTGACCTGGAACAAGAGGGCATTGAGCAGGACCCGGCATCGATGAAGCACTCGTCGATTGTGAACCGTATCAGCATGGAAAACTGGACATCGTCTACCAAGATTGAGCTGCTGCTGCACGAGCTGTACATGTTGCGGTCGGATAGCCAGACGGTCAAGGTGATTATCTTTTCACAGTTTACGTCGATGCTGCAGCTTATTGAGTGGCGGTTGCGGCATGCAGGCTTCACGACGGTGATGCTGGATGGCAGCATGACGCCAGCGCAGCGGGCGGCGTCGATTAAGCATTTCATGGAGAATGTGGACGTGGAATGTTTTCTGGTTTCGCTCAAGGCGGGTGGCGTGGCGTTGAATCTGACGGAGGCGTCGCGGGTGTTTTTGATTGAGCCGTGAGTTTTTTCCTCGGGGTTGTTTTGTTCTTCTTCTTCTCCTTCTCCTTCTCCTTCTCCTTTTTCTTCTCCTTCTCCTTTTTCTTCTTCTTTGCTGTATTTCATCCGACTAATTTGTGTGTATAGGTGGTGGAACCCTGCCGTCGAATGGCAGTCGGCCGATCGGTGCCACCGGATTGGCCAGTCGCGGCCCTGCACGATTACCAATCTGGTGATTGAAGACTCAGTTGAGAGTCGGATGGTGCTGCTCCAGGAGAAAAAGGCACGCATGATTCGGTCAACGATTAACCACGACAAGGAAGCCATGGATTCGCTGACGCCGCAGGATCTCATGTTTTTGTTCCGGGGTAACTAGGAGAGGCCATATACTTTTATATCTTGGTTCCCGGGTTGTACTTTGATTTGCATTAGGTTTACACCTGAGCACTCTATTTACACTCTAGATTTCATTTTTCCACTTCCCGTTGAAGACCGTACCGCATTTCCTCTATTTAGCAACCACTGAACTAAAAATCCGCCTCGTTTGGTATTTCGGGATACTTGAAGCCCAACTCCTCCAGCGTCATAGCCGTACACCCACCCTTTTCAAAGCGCAGCTTGGCCTCAATGAACAGCTTCCGCTGCCACATCTTGTCATCATCCCAGTACGGCGGCTTCTTGACCGAGCTCTTGACTGCCCAATCGTGCAGATCATTGATATACAGACCGTCGGTCCCCTTGGGCATACTCTGCAACGACTCGCCTCGTTCCTTTTTCAACGCCTCCAGCCACGTCTGCATTTCCTGCTGGCTGGGCAACTTCTCTGCCCCGGACCAAACACTGGCTAGAACAGCAGCCTGGGCTTCGGCCACCGAATACGGCACCGCCTGCTGCAGCAGCCCCGAAAAGGCCAGCGTCGGATGCTCTATGTAGAACAGATGCTGGAATAAGCCCTGCACGCCGCGGCCTGATGTGATGAGTTTGGCCTGCAGGTCCGACAGGAATGGGTAACTAAAGAAGAAGCCCGTGGCAAAAATGAGCGCGTCAATGTCGCTGATTTGCGTGCCGTCCACGAGCCGCACGCCGCGCGTCTCGGGCAAAAACTCGGCAATCTCGGCGACTTCCGTGGCGCCAATGTGTGCCAGCCGGTCGGGCGCCGTGGCGTGCCGCACCGACAGATACAGCGGTGACGCGGCAACCTGGCCCACCTGGCGCGCAATGTCGGCGCCCGACGGACCGTTGCCCACAACCACCACCTTCTTGCCGGCAAAGACGTGCTTGGAGCGGTACTGCTTGCTGTGGCTGATGACGCCAGGGTGGGCAGCGGTAAAGGCGGCGAGCCCGGCGATGGCTGGTACGTACGGTAGGGTGTAGTGGCCATTGGCGACGACGACGGCGTCGTATTTTGCGCTGGAAGTTGTGCCGGTGAGCAGGTCCTCTGCTTCAACAGTCCACTCGTCTTTGCCGCCGCCGACCGACTCAAGAGTCATGCGGACAACGTTTTGCGAGTACTTGACCAGATCCTGCACGTCGGCACCGTATGCCAGGACGTAGTCGCGGATAATCTGGCGCGAAGGAAACAGCTTAGCCGCGGCGGGAAACGCGCAGCCGTCGTACTGCATCAGCGAGCCCATGATGTTGGCGTGCAGCTCGTCGTACATGGCGGAAGCAAACAGCGGCGGCGCCGAGCCGACCACGCGGTCTTCCGGGCTGGCGAGTGGGCTGGTCTGCGGGATCGACGGGGCGCCCGCGGTTTCGGGCGTGTAGAACCAGATGCCGCCGGCGGCAGCGGCGGCCTGCCGCTCGTACACGGGTATCGAGGAGAAGGCGTTTTGTGCGCGCAGGTATTTCGCCGTGGCGAGGCCGCACGGGCCGGCGCCGAGAACGGCGATACGCTTGACTGCAAAGGAGGAGGAGGAGGAGGAGGATGGAGGAGAAGAAGAAGAAGAAGGAGCAGGGCGTGAGCCTATGAGGAGGTTTGTAATGGTGGAGAAAAGAGCGGCCATGGTTGACGTTGGTGATTAGGAGGATGTTGGCGAGAATTGAAGAGAAAAGAGCAGAGAAAGGGCCATATGCACTTATGTCTTCTACTACTACTATTATACTACATGTATTCTGTGATCCAGCCAATTAATGGCGAATCCGCTTCGGGCCGCAAAATCACACGAGTTAACCCACCAATCCGGCCGTGGGTGGGGCTAACTAAGTCACTGTCTTTGTACATCTTATCTCCATTCCAATTAGGGTATACAATCTACGCTCGCTTTCAGGGTGGTGGCCTGATTCCAGGCAGGAACGCCAGCAAAGACTCACTTGGGCTTTTTTTTTTTTTTTTTTTTTTTTTTTTTTCTTTACCGGGATCTCTTTTTCAGCTCAAAAATAACCAAATATAGTCGGAGAACAAACGCCACCATGTCACTGAATTACCGATGGCTGATCGATCGCATTATACCGACCGGTAAAGCCCCCAAGCTTAGCTTGGCACACCGCCTTCCTAATTCGTCACAGTGCTTTTTGCAGCGTTAGCAAGGCGGAAAAAAACATCTTCGGCAAGAAGCAAATCAACTCCATCGTCATTTGGAACTTTCCCAAGGGAAATTACCAAAACCAAGTCAAACAAATCTCTGCGACGAGGCTGCTTTGTTAACTATAGCAATCACATCCAGACTCTCAGCCTTGTCCGTAAAACTCTGCGTTTTGATCAAAGAAGCCACCGCCGCGACAATTTATATCTACTAATTCATCGACTTATCCACTTAATTTGACTTATCTTTGTTTAGATTCAACCCGAAGAAAAAAAATCAACTCTAAATCCGCCATCGCCAACAGGCGCGCGTTCGCCACCCTTAGTCGCATCCCACAAAATCACAACAACCCCCGATGTCACTCTCAAAATGACCGCCCCATCTCCATCTTCATCTCCGCACTCTCTACGCGCCACCGCGCCTACTCCCATCTCCGACCTCTCGCCCGCTCTTGCCGTCCCCGCCGCCCGCACCGTCGCCGGCGTCTTGACCATTGCCTGGCCGTACAGCATCGTGCACCACACCATTGCCTTTCTACTGGCCCATCCGGATGCGCGCTGCCGTCGTCATCGCGGCCTTGTGCGCGTGCAGTTCGAGGGCCCCGCGGCTAGGGCCGTGGCTGATGTGGGCCTTGGCGGCGGCGATGAGTTGGTGTTGAGTCTGGACGGCGTGCGGTGGGGCGCGCGGCCGGAGACGGCAACGATGCCAGGTGTGATTGAGCACCAGATGACTTTTAGCAGTAGGGCAGTTTTTGTCGTAAGTCTCTCTCTCTCTCTCTCTCTCTCTCTCTCTCTCTCTCTCTGTGTGTGTCTCCGTTCTTAGTACTGACTCTGCCAGGCCCTCGTCGGCGAAGACCGCACCGAACGCTTCGTCTGTATCGATTCTCCCCCCGGAGAAACTGCCGTTACACCATTCCAGCCCCCCATCCCCCTCCCGACCGACCTCGATCTCGACCCGCGCTCCACAAATACCGCCTCCAGTCCGACGCCCGGGCCCGAGCCACGTACCAGCCAGCTGCAGTACCGCCCCGACCACGACATCTCGCGCGCGCGCTCCCCCGATCTGCTGACTAGCATAAAGCGCATCCGCGAAAACGCCGATGAGTTTGCGTCGCCGGCTTTTATCAAGCGCGCACGAATGTCATATGGCGCGTTGTTTGAGGGCGGCCTGGATCTCTGGGATAAAGATATTGGCGACGACAATGACGACGGCGACGCGACTACAAAAAAGAAACGTAGACGCTCAAACTTTAATCGCCCGGTCAACGGCTGGCGCTACAACAGCCGCTCGGTCAGTCCTGAATCGACCCATGACGAGGAAGAGGAGCAACACCCTGCGCCGCCTAAAGAAAGCGTCGACAAGGACGCCAAAGCACGACCTTTAGCTGAAGCCATTCCAGAAGTCTCAGAACATGCGTCTACGCCTGCGCCTCCACAGCCAGAAACAACAGATGCGCCTGCCGAGCCGACAAGCAAACAAAAAGCGCCTTCGCCAGTGCCAGATGCGGCTGTCGTCTCGGCCACTGAATCTACGACTTTCGACGCTACGGCTGCGACTACAGCTACAGTTCCGACTACAGATCTAGTCCCCGCTACAACTATAGCCCCCGCTTCCGCTCCCGCTTCCGCTCCTGCTCCCGCTCCTGCTCCCGCTCCAGAACCTATAAGCAATACTACAGAAGTCGCCCCCGCGCCCACCCTCGATTCGCTAGCCTTTGCTGCTCGCGAAGCCATGGAAAGCTTTTCCAGCATCGATGCTGTCAACGCCCAATTCCAAGCTGCCACATCATCTTTCTCGGTGCCCGCTGTTGACGCCGCGTCCAGTGGCACAGCCGAATACTTTGAGACCGTGGCTATCTTTGCGCAGCCTAACCTGCCCGTCTCAGTCTCGGTAGACTTTAGCTCGCAGTACTCCAATCTCCCAACGTCAACGTCCATCAGCATATACCCGGATCCTAGCGCGCCCATAATGCCGATCAATGTCATCCCCGCTAGTGTGGATGGAACGCCATACTCGACAGCCGCCATGACGCCTCTGGCGGCCGGTGTGGCTACACCCACGGACCAATGGGGTGCACCGATATATCCCCCTGCCCAGTACTCTGCAACAGCGTCGGATCTGTCGTTCCCGTATTCGCAGGCGCCGACGCCGGGGATGCCGTATGTGGCGGAAGTTGAGAGGGCAATTGGATCTGGATCGGCGAGGCAGAGTCCTGAAGCGGCGTATGTCTTGTCTTCTGACGACGAGGGTGGTAGTAATGACGAGGAAGACGAGACACGGCGCATTGAGGACGAGGTTGATGCGTCGTCTCAGTCGACTGTTCCGCACTCGGTTACGGCTAGTTTCCGGGGCCAGGCGCGGAACCATGACGACGTTGAGATGGCGGACGGGGATGGCGAGCAGGACTCGGACATCCTTGATGACTCGGACAAGGAGAATGCAGTTCATGAGGGGGATGAGGACGAAGAGGAGGAGGAAGAGGAGGAAGAGGAGGAAGAAGAAGAAGGACAACAACAAGAAGAAGAAGGGTCGGGAGATGACTATGATATGCGCAACTATGCGGATGATCAAGACGACGAGGAGGGCCTAGGTTCGGATCTTGAAGAGGAGGGAAGAGAAGCAGAGGAAGAAGGCGATCCAGAAGCACAGGTTGCGGATGAGGATGAGTTGACGGGTAGACCAACCTACAGCGACGAAGAGGACGACGACGATGAAGACGAAGAGGAGGACAACGAGGAAGAGGAGGACAACGAGGAAGAAGAGGACGAAGACGGAGAAAACGAAAGCTACTCCAACGCCATAGGAGAAGCTCAGGCTTCTTCGTCCCAACCAGTCGTCATAGACTTGCTCTCCGACTCTGATGACGACGATGCTGCCTCTACATCAAAACAGTCCAAGTCGTTCGCTTCGGCGTCGTCACCTGCCAAGTCTGGGCCTGAGTCGCTGGTTAGGAGACCGGCGGTTCCAATGTTCCGGGTGACCCAGGAAATGTCAGAGGGGGAGGAAGAGGATGAGGAAGATGAAGATGAGGAAGAGGTCGAAGAAGAGGTCGAAGAAGAGGTCGAAGAAGAGGTCGAAGAAGATGTCGAAGAAGATGTCGAAGAAGAGGATGAGGATGAGATTGAAGAGGAGGCTGGGGAAGAGGAAGAAGGCGAAGAAGGGGATCAAGACATGTACGACGACAACACTATCCACTACAACGTCCAAGCTGGCCATGGGCATGATGAGGCTGAGGACGAGGCCGAAGACGAAGTCGACGAGACCCAAGATGAAATCGACATAGAAGACGACATGGATGAAGTCGATGAAATCGAAGACGAAATCGAAGCCGGCAATCACCACATGCAACCACCCCTCGAGGCAGAACCCGAGTCCTCCATCTACGATGACGACGACGATAAGGAAAACAAACACCCCCCACCGTTCGCCCACACGCCCGTCCGCCCGCCCTCCAGACCGATACTTGCTTACTCTCCCGAGTCTGCAGCCGCCGATCAAACCGAAGATGAGACGGAGACCGAGGCTATAGTCGAAGCTGAAGCTGTAGCCGGATACGATACCCGTGTAGAGCAACAGCATGGCGACTATGAAGGGTCCGAGTCAGGCAAGGAGGATGGTGCGGATGTGCCGTCGAGCATGGTCGTAGAGGTGGCGGACCAGGTCATGATAGATATAGACTATGAGGCTGTGCATGGACACATGCCGTTCGCGCAGCATCTGTCAACCATTGTGGAAGAACAAACACAGTCGGAAACGCAGCCGGCGACGCAACCAGCGACTCAACCAGCGACTCAACCAGCGACTCAACCAGCGACTCAACCGGAGGTCCAGCCAGAGGTCCAGCCAGAAGCCCAGCCCGAGAACCAGCCCGAGAACCAGCCCGAGAACCAGCCCGAGACTCACATCCAGCCTGAGCAAATCTCTCCCGCTTCGCCCACGGCTTCACACGTATCTACGCACGACCAGCAGTACAACTACAGCTCCCTCGAAGCCCATATGCGCGCCACGGAGCCTGCATCGCAGACAGCGTCCGACACAGGCTCAGAGTATCTTCCGGGAGGGGAAGAGGACGGGGGTGAAGAGCCGCGGTCGCCGGATGTGGTGGAGAGTTCATTGGTGGAGAGTCTGGGCGGGCGCATGGAGATGGAGTTTTATGCGCAGCAGCAGGAGGAGTATGAGTATCAGGGCGTTGGAGAGGGAGCGGGAGATGGAGATGGGAGCGAGGAGTTTGTGGATGCGGTTGAGGATGATGCGGCGGCGGATACTGTGGCGGAGTCTGTGGTGCATGAATCTGCTGTAACGACGGCTGACTTGACCGAGTCGGCTGTGACCGAGTCGGCTGTGACTGAGTCTGTCGCTACAGAGCTTTTTGTTCCTGAATCTTCCGCTACAGAGTTCTTTGTTGCTGAGTCTGCTGCACCTGAATCCGCTGTTCACGAGTCTGCCATAACAACAGCAGATGCAACCGAATCAGCTGTGACTGCCTCAGCTGCCACCGAGTCCGTCCCCGCCGAGTCAGCCCCCGCTGCCACTCCGGCCGGCCCCGTTTCCGAGCCGTCAACGCAGCAAGTCTTTGTGGATATTCTCGCTGCGCCTCCATCTGAAGATGCTTCCCAGGACACGATAACCGCCGCGCCGGTTGAGGTCTTTATTGACAGCCAACCTGAGAGTCAGCCCGAAAGCCAGATTGACGATGTTCTTGGGTTTACTCCAGAGGTTTCGCAGGGAGGGGTGCCTGAAGATAGTCAGGTCACTGCTGATAAGGGCTCGTCTGTTCCTGTTTATGTACCGGTGGAGGTTGTGATTCCCGAAGCTGTGCCTGAAGCTGTGCCTGAAGCTGTGGATACTACAGAAGCTCCTGAGGGCACTGCACAAGTAACCGAATCGGCAGTCATGGTGGAGAATACCTCGCCAGTCCCTACAGCTCCGGAAGACTCTCAGCAGCACATTAAAGCCGACGCCCTTTTTGACACCAAGCCCGAAGCCGAATCCGAAGCCAAAGCCGAAGCCGAGTCCGATTCCCAGCCCTCACAAAGCCTCATGGCCATGTCTCCCGCTGTCATGGTTGAGGCCCACGAACCCAACGACATTGAAGTAGATATTCCCTCGCCATCGCACGTTCAGGACGACGATGTCAAGTCGATTGCGTCCATGTCGACAGACCAAGAAGTCGAGATGCAGTTGCAGGAAGACTTTGAAATGACACATGCATCTGATTACATAGTCAGCGACTATGAGGACAGTATGGACGTGCAGATGGACGACGATGAAAATGAAAACTTGGGCCTAGAGGAGACAGTGGTGGTTAATGTGGAAGACATCATGCTTGATTCCGAGGGCGACAAAGCCGAGTCCGGTACGGAAGATGTGGCGATGGAGGAGACACAGGAAGAAGACAAAGAACATGCCGACGGCGATGTAGAAATGGTCTCGGAGCATGACGAGGGTCTAACTGTTCCTGCGGAAGATGCCATGGCTATTTCTCCGGGGCCTGCGGAGCTTGTGGGCGAAGAGGATGTACAGTTGATGGACGACATGGAGCCGCAGGCTGCAGCTGTTTCTGATGCTGCTGAAGCGGCGCCTGCTCCTGAGGCTGTTGCTGAGGATCTTTCAGAAGTTACGGCCGAAGCTGTCCAGGAAGCTGCTACGGAGAATGTGCCTGATGTTACCATGGAGGCTATCACTGAGACTGTCACTGAGGCCACCGAGATTGTCACTGAGGTCACCGAGACTGTCACCGAGACTGTCACCGAAGCTGTTGCCGAAACCGTGGCTGAAGAAACCGTGGCTGAAGAAACCGTGGCTGAAGTGGCCGAAACCGTGGCTGAAGTGACCGAAACCACCGAGACCCTCCAGCCCGAAGCCGAGCCGACCGAATCCCCGCAGTCTATTGAGATTGAAGAACTTGGCACCACCGAGCACGTCGTGTCTACATCTCACGTCAATGTCGAGGTCGACGAGGCGGTTCTTGTGCCTATCGAGGTTGTTGTTCCGGCAGCTGACGAATCGGGGCTGGAGATTGAGGAGGTCGAGTCTACGTCTCAGACTCCTGAAGAGGTGACTGCAGAGGTTGCTGTTGGGGCTGCAGAGGTTGTTGCTGAGGCTACAGAGATTACTGTTGAAACTGCAGAGATTGCTGTTGAAACTGCAGAGATTACTGTTGAAACTGCAGAGATTACTGTTGATACTGCAGATGAGGTCATGGGTGAAGATGTCACTGTTGAGACTACTGAGCCAATGGCAGAGGAAACTACGGGCGAGGCTGGTGAGGAAGTTGTGGCTGAACAAATTACGGTTGAAGAGGTTCTAGTTGAAGCTGCAGTGGAACAAGTCCCGACCGAGGATGCTGACGAGGTTATGGCTGAAGCTGTCCAACCCGAGACTGCTGAAGAAACTGCTCAAGTTCAGATGGAGGATTTACCTGAAGCTCCCACTGAAGTCCAGGCTGAGGTTTCATCCAGAGTCCCCGCGGAAGTCGTCCCAGAGCAAATTCCCATCCAGGCCGAAACTGAAGTCCAACCGGAACCCACCGTCGAGCCCTCGGCCTCCTTCGAGTCTTCCGTCTCTCAGCTCCCGGCCTCAAAATCGCGCTCTACGCGCTCTGGCAAGACTCTTGCTGTGCCCGCGTCAACTAGAACTACACGCTCGCGCAGAAAGAGAGCCACTGCGTCTCCCTCCCCGGGTCAGACTGATGACGAAAACGCTCCTGCTGCCGACGACCAGCCCGTTACCGACGCGCTCAAAGACCGACTAGCTCAAGGCCTTCTCGCCCTGCCGCATTTTACTAGTGTGCACGACATGCGTCAAGCGCTCAACAAGCCCATCAGCATGGTCGGCGTGGTAATTGCCAAGCCGGCGGCGCCGCGGCGCCAGCGCACCGAGCCGCGCGATTATGCTCTCAACTTCAAAGTCACAGACCCAACATCGTTTCCCGTGTACACGGCGGCCATCAAGATGCAGCATGCACAGCGCGAGGTGTTGCCGCTTATCAAGCCGGGCGACACGGTGCTGCTGCGCGATTTCGAAGGCGTGGCGGCGTCGGGACATGCAGTTGTGGTGCGCAGTGGACAAGGGTCGGAGTGGCTGGTCTGGGGCGAGGGAGATGAGCTTACCGGAGTTGACGGGCCAGAGAAGGAGTATATCAAGGAGTTCCGGGACTGGGTTTCCGTGGCAAGGGCCGACGAAAAAGGCTGGGCGGCGATGGAGAAAAAGAAGTGAGGGTATGATAGGGTTAACTTAGAGATTTGCTTGGCTACATTAGTTTAGGCGCTTACAATATCATTTGGACTATTTCTTTTACGGGGTCGACAATTTTCATGTGACACAGCAAGGAACAAAGCAAGCATGTGAAAATCCAAGGGCACTTTCACATGCTTGAACTAGACTATTCATTCATAGTACTACATAAAAATTTGGGGAAACGCAAGCGATGACGTTGACGTTGTATCGCGAGGCGCTTTTTCTTTTATGCACGCAACAGCGAAACAAGGGATTGTTTGTAGGATGAAGTCCAGTGAAGATGAAGACAAAAAGGGAAAGAGGCTGACAATCACGAGAACAGCGACTGGCGCAAAGCGTGTTTCACTAAAGAGGCAAATAGAAGTAAGTAAAGAAGAAAGGAGGGCGAAGGGACGGATGGAATAAACTAAAGCCGCTGATTTGGAGAAACTTTACTGCTAATAGTACCACCAAGTTTTATGTAATACTCTACTATACCGTACTCCGTAGTACCACTCCTACTGGGACTTAACAGGGAGGATTGAAAAAAGAAAAATCCGGGGTAAAGGATGGAGGCGGAATGAGGAGATTAGAGGTAAGCTGGAAAAAAAGAAAAAAAAGAAAAAAAAAAAAAGGTCACATGATCACATGACTATTTATTAGAAAAGAGTGACATGTCGGTTTTTGCTACACAGCCACTCTGAGCAATTACCAAAAACAGCTAACAAAAAGAAAACAGAAAGAACAGAACCAGAACAGGATGAAAATAAAAGAACAGAACCAAAAAAGGATGGAAATAAAAAAGAAAAGAAAAGAGAAAGAACACAAGACAGACATGCGGAGAAAGTGGGGCCAAGGAAACATCGTTTCTTAAGCCTTGGAAATTCCCCGGACTTTTCTGGGGCTGATTGATAAGTGATGAATCAAGTACAGGTTTTTTTTTCTGCTTTGTGTAAAACTCATATTCCACATTAAATTGTAAACAATGCGGCTTTTTTTTTTTTGTGTGTGGGCCCAAAAAAAAAAAAAAAAGCTGGATTGAATCCAGGGAGGACATGCAAATGCTCTCTAAGCGGCAGCATGAAATGCACATGTTCCCTTTATTGCATCGACCTTTTTTTTCTTTTTTTTTTCTTTCCCTCTTCACAGATGGTGTGTACACAGTATGCGCAGGCGTGCTTATTTCCATGCCGTCTTTTTACGTCATGAACAAGGTTCTTTTTGGTGGACTCTCAACAAATCTTTTGTCTTCTTTTGTCTTCTGCACTATTGGCTTGTGTATATGTAATATTAATGGCGAGGCCTTGTCAGACGAAATAATGGGCTACTCGTAATGGACCGGACTCGAGAAAAAAAGAAGAAAAAAATAGTCGCCGAAGACGGCTCGGAGTTACGAAGGTGTGCTGTATGGATCGTGATCAGTGCCGATTAAGCAGGAGGTCGTCTGAGCTTCTTGAGTAAGAGCTTCCGCATACTAAGCTGTGTCATGTCGTATCTTAGTCTGTCATTGGAGAAGCCAATCACACACGCATTTTAGCTGAGCGAAAGAAAGTCCTTGGCATTTTCACATATGAGTGCTCCCATTCAAACATCGTGACATCGTCCTCGTCTATCGTCTCTCGCCCGCCCATCATTCTTCATGGCTCCACAGAAACAGTCAACCTCCCTCTCAAATCCCCCCCC
>LKBB01000096.1:5347-15582 GCA_001513885.1 Thielaviopsis musarum
GGGGGGGGGGGGGGGGAAGCAATATGCAATAAGGCAAGTAATCCTTGGCTGGTACACATGAACTAGATCGCCTGCGATGTTCATTTGACATGTTGCAAACCAGATTTACACTCGTTGCTTGGTATCGGGTAGCCAACGCACGTCGCAATGACGCAGTATAATAGCAGAACTCGGGCAAGTCTCTGGGTTAGCTGGTGCAGCGACATGTGTGAGTAAGCTGCTTCCATTCAAAGGCACATTATGTCGATTAATTTATCGACCAGAGCATTTGCCATGGAAGCGCATAGGAATCAAAGAGATATGAGAAAATATGCGTGATGATTGCAAGTTGAAATTGCGCTTAGCAATAGGTAGTGAAAATGTAAAGCAGAAAGAAAAGCAAGATGAAAAATTGCAAATGAAGAAGAAAAAAGCGGTGGGGCAAAGTGGAACACATCGTATAGAGTCACGTGGGGGTTGTAGTATAGTGCATTAGGGTTACTGACAGTCGGAAGAGGGTTAGGAAATCTGGCGTTGTTCAGAGCTCCGGAAAGCCAAGCTATGTAAAAGCTGGTGGGTGGATTTTTATACAAGATTAAGCGCAATGTATGGGGGCCCACAGCTGTCTTTCGGCCGGATTGCAGATGCTCTTGACAAGAAGTCTGTGCTAAAGAATAAAACGAAGTGCTTGTCGGGCATAGCTTGAAGATGGATTATGGAATGTGGAGTACTCCGTAGGCTGGTGATGTGTAACCTCTGAGGCTGGGAAGGGTAAATATAATAACTGACACTAGCGAAAAGAAAATTACAAAATAAGAAAAGAGACAGGATTCTAGGCTTGAGTGCGGATGAGAGAGGGGGGAGATGACAAAGAGCAGCCCCTTCCCCTTTCGACGGACAGCCAGACCAAATAAAGGGCAGTGATCTGATGCATGTATATGATATTGTGCACAGCACAGAGAATAATAAAAAGATGCACCTTGGAGTAGAAAGACGAACAGATGCGCAGCTGTGCAGCATACTTGGTCTATGAAGAAGGCATACGCCGCTAAAGAAGCAGAAAGAAGACATTGCGCAGGGTATCAGGCACCTATGTACGACCAAGTACTAGTTACTAGCATCAAAGTTCATGATATTACTTGCGTCCTAGGAAAGGGCGCAGAATATCATGATATTTGTTTTACTAGTAGTAGTAATAATTTCTCATCTCTTATTTCTTAATTTATTTCGTCTTTCTTATACTGCATTCTTTCTCTTGCCTTTTGCTTTGTTACAGTTACTTCATCAAACCAACGCCCCATAAAACGCGGAAAAGAGCAAACGGGAGGAAGGAACCGAAAGCACGAGAAAGAAGGACCGAAGAACAATCGGGAAAGACTGGTTTATTGCACTTTTTGGGAAGTATTTTTTTCTCATTCTCCTCCTTCTATTTCTTTCTCTCCTCTCACCACAATTTAATCCTTTTCGTATCACGAACAACCCAGCTGCTGCCAAACCAGCACATTGGCGCCATGCTTTTGTCTCCTCTGCCGCGACCAAATCGGCCCGGATCGACTTTGGCCAATAAACTCGGCCTGGCGGCGCTTTGGGCTGTACTTCTGGCAGCACTTGTGCAGTTTTATATGCAAGGTGGTAAGTTTTATTTTTCGATGACTTTAATGACTTTATTAATTAGAAGACGTTGGCTTGGTTCGGCCTTGGCGCGGCTAATGATTATCCGACCGTGCCAAGACCCGCTTCTATTCGACCCGCTCCGCTCCGACCGTGCCAAGACCCGCTTCTATTCGTCACGCTCCGCTCTGACCTGAGACCGCCATGCTGTGCAGTGTCATATTGACCAATAAATTTTGAAACGCGCCTCGACCCGCTCCGACAAAACTAACCCTACTCTTAGGCTCTACCACCCGATGCTCCGGCCTCCTGACCAGCGGCTCTTGGGATTTATCGACCCCGAAACCTCTTCAGAAATGGGACGCGCCCGACTGCGCCCTGCACACCTACGCTGCCGACAATCTCACTGCCTGTTTTGCACACCGTCGTATCGTCTTTGTCGGTGACTCGACCGTGCGCCAGCTTTATTGGGCTGCCACCACGCAGTTGAACCAGCAGCAGGAAGAACTCGCCCTCCTGGATTTCCACGTGACTGAGGATAAGCAGCGGAATTTTGCCATGGAAATGGCCGGTGTGCGGATCGAGTACATTTATGACCCATGGATGAACTCGTCGTCACTGAATTCCCTTGTGGCCCAGTCCACTACCGCCAAGACTGTCCTCTCAAAGCCCGCGCTTATTGTGCTCGGTACGCCAGCAATGTGGGCCGCACGCCATGCCGGTGACGACTACTTCACTGTCTTCAGCCGCGGCATTGACACTGTTCTCCCGCTCTTGCAGACGCCCCTTGCCGAAACTGTGGCCACACGCTCCTCGCCATCTAACGCCTCCTTCGGTTACTCCCAGTTCACCGTACTGCTCATTCCGCCCGCCCTGCCGTACACTCCGCTCTTAACCCCCAAGCGCGCCAAGGTCATGTCTAAATGGAAATTCACCGACATGCATAAATATTTGCACAATCTTCCGTCCATTGCTCAGTCGCATGTTGTCTGGGCTGTGCCTGAGATGCTCGCACGTGGCGGCAAAATGGCATACAACCACGATGGCTTACACGCCTCGCGCGCCGTTCGCGACGCCACACTCTCACTGCTTCTCAATGTGCGCTGCAACGCCGGCGTGGCATGGGACGCGCGTGCGGATACCTCGCCGTCTTGCTGCGTGGTGTATCCCACGCCATCGCCCATTCGCGCCATTTTCTTATCACTGGCATTCGCAGCCCTCCTGGGCATTGGCCTGCTCACGCGGCAAAGCGGTGGCTATGAAGAGCGTCCGCGCACACGCCTTGTAACTGCGGCAGTGTCTATGCTAGCGGCGTGTGCTTACGCGTACATCACAGACCGGACACACTTGTTTATCAAGCTGGCTATGAGCGGCGCGCAGACCACGCCGCTGCTTATCACGGGCCTGGTGTTTTGCGCCCTGGCTGTGAAGCGCGTGCCACGCGAGAGTGTCTCCGAAAAAGGCCACGACGAGCCTGTGTTTCTGTCACGCACGCAGACAAACGAGTGGAAGGGCTTTCTGCTCGTGGCCATCCTGGTGTGTTCGTTTGGCGACACGTCGACAGTACTTTTGCACAAGCTGGGGTGCATGGCCAGCTCGCTGTTTGTTTTCCTCTCCGTCTTTGGCCACACGCGCTACTTTTTGCGCACCGGCGACTTATCCCTGCGTCGTGTGGGCATTGTTCTCGCGCGGGTGAATCTGCTCAATGTATTCCTCTCGCTGGCGGTCGACACCACGGCCGAGCCGTACCCGCTCGAAATCTCGTTTTGGTTCCTGTGCACGTGGCTCATCATGCGCACCAAGACCTCTATGAACGCCAACATCTTTGCCTTCATGTTCAAGCTGTGCTTTGCCTTTTGCTTCGTCCAGCTGCTCTTCGTCTGGTACATTTTCGTCCCCGCGAACACGTACCTGTTCAATATTCTCCTGGGCATACCACTTGACGTACCGCGCATCCACGCTGCTCTCGACGCCAACAAAACCATCATATTCTCTGCCATGTCCTTTGCCGTGTTCACCCACCGACTCTCTCTCTTGCGTTCACGTACTGCGCGGCCCAACACCGGCGCCGCTGCCGCGTCTGCCGATGATCTTGACGACGTGCTCGTCGACCTGGTGATTTGCCCGGCCTACGGCGAAAGTCGCTTGTCTCTTGCACCGGTGCTAATGACATGGTCGGCGGTCACGACGAGTCTGACAGCGTACACTATGGTGTTGACGGACTACACGCCAACACACGAGGAATATAATTTCTGGCATCCGTATATCGCCATGCTGCTGCTCACGGGCCTTGTGTACTTACGTAACTGCACAGCCAGTCTCAAAGCTGTCAGCTTTGCGGCGCCGTCTGCCCTGGGGAAATATGCCCTCGAGGTATCTCTGCTTAAGAGTCACGTGCTCTTTGCGGGGAATGGAAATGCGGTGTTGAGTTTGGTTGGGATAAACACGTTTAAATGGGCCATGGTGCCACAAGCCATTGCATTTGGTGCAGTCATGCTGTATCTGGCGCGATTATGTCGAGATTCTGTGCGCCAGCTGTTTTAACAGATTGGCCGTTGAGCTAGTAATGATTAATTGCTTGTAAATAAAGTCGCATATAAATTCAGAGCCAAGGCGGCTTAATTCCATTCATGGGTATCTAGAACTAAATAAGATCAATGGCGGATATGGTCACAAAGATAACATCAATGCAGGGGGAAAAAAAAAGTCCAAAAAAAAGATAAACTTTTGAGGAAAATTAAAAGTAAATCGGCCGTTGTAAAATTAGTGAGAGAAAACAAAAAATTAAAAAAAGTGAAAAAGACCGTTATCCCTATGTCCCGTCCGTCCAAACTCCAGGTCCCGAGCCCATCATCTCCAGGGCAGTCGTCTCAGTGGCCTCTTGCTCATGCAAGTTGAAAGACTTCGAAACAATAGGATCCATGGTCTGGAACCTAGGCCCGTCCTGCTGTGACCAGCCTTGGGCCGACTGATGAGCTGCTTGGGTAATGTCGATGATGTTTCGGTGAGGTAGTGACATCGAGAACGCAGGTTCCGACGTTACAGGGAACTGGGCCTCAGCAAAAGCCGCTCCTGCGGTGCTGTTGGGGGTTGCGAAAGCCCATGATTCGGGTGACGTGGTAGATGAAGATGTGGAAATGGATGACATTGGCGACGTGGTAGTCATAATAGACCCAGACGGTGGCATTTGGGGAAGGACTTGCGGTTGTTGTATATGCTGGACTTGGGGTTGCTGTGACTGCTGTTTTGGCTGATGTTGATGTAGATGGGCTTGCCGAGGCAGCACCTGAGAAACAGAGTGGGGAGACATTCGTGAATCAGATGATGCAGGACTTGAGATATCAATCGAGCTTTCGTACATTCTCTGAGACCCACCACTAGTAGTACTAGTATTAGTATTGTAAATGGCGCTGGAGTGGTCGTCGTCATTCAGCTCAATAATAGTTCCCGCCTTGGGTAGGTTGTTTGCTAGCGGGACATATCCGTAGGGAAGCGTCGACACCGAACCTGTAGTCGAGAAGCGGGGTGCTCCCTCCCGTGGATACAGCTTTCGACCTCTGGGAATCAGCGGAATGCTGGCAGTGGTTCCGGCATAGGCAAACTTTTCAACAGCGGGATGCGTGATGTACGTTCGCAGATTATGGCGTTCAATCTCAGAACAGATTTGTTGCAGAAATGACCGCGTGATAATGTGATTGGCCGCAAGTCTCTGCATAGTTGATAAGATGTAGTTGAGATGATCCATCTCGTTGGGGGTGAGAACTGTGGGGACGTTATCACGCAAATGGTAAACGTAGACTGACGCAGCGCAGAACATGGACAGGGCAATGAGCGGTGATTTCTATACGGGATTAGCAATGGAATAAACCAAGTTTATCCCGAGGAGACTCACGTAGTTATTGACACTTGAAAGGGGGGCAGCGGTGTGCATCAGTTCTACAATCTGGGCGGCCGAGGCAAGTAGCTTTTGCTCGCTCTCCATCTTGTTTTCCGTCAAGCCAAATTCGGTCATTTTGTCGACGGCCTGGTGATGCAGGCAAATGACGCCGGCATGAAGATGGAGGTGCGTGTGAACTGCGGAAGGGTCTTTGATGTTGTCCAGAAGCTGTAACTGTTGAGGAAGGCAAGCAAATACATTTTCCACAACAGAATCAAGCTTTTCGTGTCGTCTCCAGAACTTTCCAGTTAAATCACCGGGGTTGTCGTCGGGTTTCGGCCGTTGCACGTGGCGGAGAATTCCATTAAACAGGTAGCTGATCATAACGGCACCTGCAAAAGTCGAGTAGGGTGCGCCTGCCAGCGCCTCCTCCAGCAGATAAGAGGGTTCTTCTTGACCAGCCACAAAAGCCTCTTCGGAGCTAGGAAGACGAGTGCCGATCTAGAAACAGTTAGTCAATAGTCTGTAAGCCTTGGGGGCATCATAGACTCACATCGGCCGTGTTGATCAGGGTTGGCCACCCGGTAGAAAGACTAGCATGACTGTCAATACAGTATGCTGACCAAAACGTTCTTCGCCGTTCCTCTTGCTCAACCCAAGACGACGCCGGAGTAAGCACAGGAACGGCCCATTCCTGTTCCACGTCCATACGGTGCAGAGCCATCATCTGAACAAGGCGGATAGAGCGAGCACTACTCATGGCAGCACGGGTGAATTGTAGCGAACGAGCTTCTTTGGTAGCAATAAGAACCCAGGCCTGGGCATGTCCCAGAGTCAAAAAGTGTTCACCTTGACCCTAATAATAAGTCAGCAGCTGCTATCTATGAATAATAACAGTACCTACTGATACATACCCTGAGTTCGTCGCGTTCGGCATATTGGCGAGCACGCTGGTAGAAAATGTCGTGGAACTTGGAATACTTGGAGTGTTCGTACGAGGCGTTGGCCCAAATTGCATATTGAAGGCACATTGGGGGCCGTCTATGAGGAGCCGAGTAGTAGGCTTCCCGATACCGACCAGGATGTACAACGGGCACAAAGTAGTAATGCCGGCTAAAATAGTACTCGTTTCTGCAGTTCATGTGAGATTAACAACAGGGTCGTAACTTGGAGGTTCGCCAGTGCAGGAATACATCGGTATGGTACATGGCAACACAGAGCAGCACATTAAAGTTACAAGCCTAGTATGGAGCAGGAAGTTCTACAGAGGTGGATGGAAGGGAGTACAAGGAATAATTGGCATAAGCATAGTGTGGCGTGTGGGATGAGATATGAGAGGGTGAGGGCGACTGGGTGCAAGTACATACAGCTCCTCGAGGATTTCACTTGATGGCAAGGGCTCAAAAATGCCCTGATCAAGTAGTTCGTTATTAGGCGGTGGTATATGGCGCAGCGACATTGACGGGTCGTTTCGTTCCGGATAACTGTTATGGTGGCCATTGGGGTTGATATCATCATCGTAGTCAAAGTCATTCATAGTTGCAGCTCGTGAGCTCAAAAGCTCTTCGACCTGCGCTATAAACGGGGGATTAAAACCAGTTAGCTTTTCTACATTGTCACTATATACAGTCCTGGCCCCAGGAAAGAATAAAACGCCTGTAGCAAGATACAGAATTCGTTGTGCACTGGCTGACAAAGAATTGAACAAAAGAAACGAAAGAAAAAAAGGTAAAGAATATATGACAAATACAGGCACAACGAACACGACAAAGCGATACAACAATGCGCGGGGACAATCGAGTCGGGTAGTGCCGTGTAAGACAAAAAAATAAGCTCAGCCTATCATAAAATGACATAACATTGCATCACATCGGATCGCATTCGGTCGTAACTTGGCCTGGCGCATTTTTTTTTTTTTTTTTTTTTTTTTTTGCTTTGGTTCATGAAAATTGAAATCAAACTGCAGTGCTGACACAAAGTAAACCACAATATAAAGCAATAAAACAATATGATCGCGCTATAGTTCCCAGAGCCGGGGGTCGAGAAGGAAAAAAGAAACTTACCAAGGCGGGCTTCGAGTTCTTTAACGTTGCGGCGACGGACAGCAGGTCTGCGCCGTGAAGCCGGGTAGATACATTCGTTGTTACCCTTGATGCAACGCGTACATGCTGGCGGAAGCCGGTCGCAACGAAGCTTCCGGAGACGACAGGTGACACATGATAACGGTTCGAGAAAAATCGAGTCTTCGTATACGGTTTGTACCGACGGAGCCTGATGAGACAGGGGACGCGGGGGCTGTTGCTGCTGCTGCTGCTGCTGCTGCTGGGCTTGTAATTGCGCTGTCTGTGGCGAATGTTGTTGGATATGGTGCTGTTGGATTTGTTGCAAATGCTGTTGTTGTATTTGCTGCTGGATTTGATGTTGATGTTGATGTTGCTGTTGAAGCTGTTGCTGTTGATACTGCTGGGCTAGTACGTTTTGGTGGTCGTGCGGAGTCGAAGAAGGGACCATATTCGGAGGTAGTTGGTGTCCCGACATGGCGACGGAGAGACGGAAAGTTGCCCACTTCGGATTATTCTAGGCGCTTTGTGCTGGTTGTGCAAAAGATATTGAAATGCGACTTGTTTCTGAGAGTGAAAAGAGAATACAAGACTTTCTGGCGATCGAGGAAGGGCCAGATAGTTGCAATAAACATGTAGTAGGCTGGTCGTTTGACAAATTGACCGAGGGGCCAATTACTACTGGTGTCGTTTTGGTCAGGCGGGTAGTCGACAGTAAGAGGGGCGGAGCATAGCCTTGCGCTCGCCTTTCAGTCACAGCATTCAAGGGCGGAATAGAAACAGGTTGACGAGTAGTAGTAGTAGGTATGCGACTTAAGAGAACACTAAGGCTAGCCAGAGTTGACGAACACAGGCATGTGGATTGGGCCGGCCGATTATTCGGTGTTAAAGCTGAAGCTGGCACCGGAGTGGCTCGGGTGGCTGTTGTAACGAGAAATCAATGGATTGGTTGAATGGCTTTTTGGCGTTTGGCGTGAATAAAAAGAATAATAATGCGACGACGAGAATGTGAGCGAGAGAAAATACGGTGTAGAGTGATGGACGGTGTAGAGCGATGGGGCAAAAGGAAAATGCAACGTAAAAAAAAAAGAAAAAAAAAAGAAACCCAGCGAAAGGGTGAAGGAGGGAAATAAAAATAAAATTAATTGTAAAAGAGGAAAACGAGGCAACAGAAAAAGAATCGAAAGCTTGATTTAACGTGTGTTGTGCCAAAAGCAAGGGATCTCCACGAGTAGGATTCGGGAAAAAGAACGAAATATCAAAGCAAATGCTTCAACAGACCTGGATATGAAAAGCAATTGATGAAATACTTGGTACTATAGTAGTTCAAGGTTTGACAAGAGTAGATCAGATTTGAGTGCAGCGATACTTGCAGGTGAGTAGACAAATAGAGTCGAGCAAAAAGAAACGCATGAAAAACAAAGAACAGAGGAAAATAGCAGCGGGAGGCAGAGGGGCGCACTCTGTAGCATAAACAGGAGAACTAGGAATGAAGAAAAAGCCGAAAAAGAGCCTGGCCGGCAAATGGAAACAAAGAAAGCGAATGGCCAGGCAAATTGCTTAGCATAGTGAAGCGAGTTGAGCGAGAGGGTAGGGCTAGACCAGAAAAGACCGGCTAGATATTGCTCTAGCCTTTGGACTAATTTGTACTTACTCAAGTTAGTACTCAAGGAAGTACTTGAGTATGTCTGTCACATCTGCATTAAAGACACTTGCCTATATAGTTGTCACAAACCTTGAACCATGGTGTCATCAAGGCACACGTAAACAGAGATGCAAACCCCTGTTTCTGGGTCCTTTTGTAATCATGTTTGGCTGATTTGAGCCACGCAAAGAACAGAGGAAAAATAGCTGGGGAGACTGGCAAGCTGCAAGGTTGGGCCTGGCCGCAGAAGCCGAGGTAATCTAGGATAAGACCTGTTTTACTTGTGGGCGTTAAAGTGCATCAGCAACGTCGTGAAAAGCGGCAATATTAGCAGCAATACACAAGGTCCGGGTAGTTAGTTAGCTTGGCTGATCTTAGCGGTAGCTTAAGTACGGCTCTTTTGTAATGGAGTTATTCCATTTGTGATGAACAAAAATAGGACTAGACAAAACAAGGCAGCACTGAACCAATAAGAAACAACAAGAAAAAAAAATGGTGTTGTTGTTGTTGTTGTTGTTGCCGTTTCTTAGCCGGGTTTAGGGCCTGCTAGCTGTTGTAAAAAGCGGGGCCATAGCCGCCGCTTAATGTATACAAAAAGGGTGAAGGAGCAAAACTACTAAGATGAGGATGAAAGCACTGGCTGCAGAAAAGTTCAGACATTATTCCAGATAGAAAAGTAACTCAAAAAATTCAGAGACGAAGATAAATTCATGGACAAAGATAATTTAACAAGTACTAAAGTTAGGAGCCAAAATCTCAACATGTGACACAAGTTATGATGGTGACACTCTCAAACAGGTAATAAACACAAAGTCGATGAAAAGCAATCAGGGGCAGAATGAGATTTCATAAGTGCCACAAATTAATCGAGAGGAACTCTCAAGCTTAACAGGCGAATGGAAACAAGCATCCACTTAATACCCATATTTCTGGAGAGCCGAACCTGGAGCTTAATGTGAGGACTGGAAGAAGAGAAGAGCAAAAAGGTTGAGTTGAGAATGCCAATAGAGGCCAAGTGCTCCAGGGTGTGGACCACCGGGAAAACACCCCCCCCCCCCCCCCC
>LKBB01000096.1:15624-82048 GCA_001513885.1 Thielaviopsis musarum
CCCCCCCGAGTATACTATGCGAGTATCGTGAAGCAAGCCTAGAAGTCGGCTTCAAAACTTCAAAAGGCAATTGTTCATCAAAAATCATGGATATTGCCCTGTAGCCTGCTGCCGCTCAGCACTAAATGCGGCATCTTCCGACTAGCAGATTAGGCTTTCGCTTGATTGAATTTACGCTCCGCTCGCCTGCTCTACCATCTTGGGTGGATTCTTTCGTTCAGCTCTATGCCGTTTTTCAATTCCCCGATGCATCAATCAGCCAACTCACTCCTGTGATCAGCAAGCCCTATTCGAGTCAAATCTAGGCCTTTATGCTCTACATAGATTTCCACCCCAGCAGTCCCAGATGATTGCTTTTTTTTTCATGTGAAATATCCTGATCAGCATGTACCGCCAAATCAGCATTATAGATCTTGTAAACTCTCAAGGCGCGCCTTTAGCATGAGTATTTTCTTTTCATAGTGCACTTGGATGCTCTACAGTCCTCAACTTGGTACTCGTTTATCCAACCAATCACACAAACTTGGGATGGAAGATCACTGCAAACCCACCGTTTACGGCGTTAAGCCTTGAGCTCGGATCTTTGTAGCTGCAATACTACTAGCACTAGTACTACTATGAACACTTGTTTGCCTGCATATGCAGTGCTGTGATAGTAGCCGTTTTCGAACAAGGTTTGTCCGTCCGCCCTGATATTGCCTTTGTCGAAGCACCTTTTGGTTTTTCGCCACTGTCAGATCAACAATCAACTGCACTATTGTTTTTACTTGCGGCCTATGGCTCTGCATTTTTATCATGACGAAGAAGTCAGTAACTCAAACAATAATCGACTTGTTCTTTATCATTCACATCACCTGCAAGTCAGCAAGTTTTCTAGGACATCTATGTTGAATGCACACTCAAGCTGGTTATATCAAAAACTAGATTTTCTCCTATAACTATGCTTGCTGTGATGGCTACAAGAAGCCAAGACTTGGTCCGTCCCAGTACACCAACGGGTATTTCTACAGAGGCTAACCAGTATCACTGACAGCGTTTCTCCAGCTACTTTTTCCTTTTCTGATATCAATCAACTCTGATCGGCACAAATAGTCTGAATAACGATACAAGCCTCTTTGTTTCTTACTGACTCGAACGGGTAAAGGTCGAGCCCACTTTGACTTACAGTTCTCGTACATACCGCTTCCTATGCGTTTCTTTTCGGAGTTCTTTTTCTCCGCAGTTGATTTAACAAGCGATGATTATAACTAATTAAATAGAACAGATGAGTATTCATCTGCATTCTGTTACGCAGATGTCGCTAACCCTAGACTCCTAGGGTGATGTCATGTGGTATCGTAACGAATAAAACTAGCCTGACAGTGTAACCCATAAGAACACCACTATTGATCAAGTTGTTTGTAATATATGAGACAACATGTGCGTGACCTCACTTGGTAGTATGAGTCGTCAAACCCCCCCCCCCCCTTTCTCAATATCACACCAATCATGGACAAAGGTTCATCACCGCTTATACTCCGTATGTACCTATAGCGTGTAAACAACTTCGCCAATCTCTTACTGCGTACTTTTTCCCGACTATCTCTAATAACTCGGAATAAACCGCGTGTCTTTGTGCCATGCCTGTTCTTTCCCACTCGTTCCAGGGCCTCTACAGACCGCTAATCAATAATGACTCGCTTGCGGAGATAGTGAGTGACTGGTCAAGTGCACGTCATCACATTCTTTCATTTACCTAGACCTTAATCTGATGGCAATCAGCCCACTCTCTTCACGTCTAGACCATAATTGCTACTAGTGCTTACGGTCCCTTTTTCTCTATCCATGCTCGAGTGAGTGGAGCGAATGTGATATCATGAGAAAACGTGACATGTCATGGTCCCATTGAAAAGGGTTAGGGTTCGATGTGAAGGGTTGTCTACTCCGTAGGAGTGTGACTTAACGGGAACTCGCTTGTGACATCTGACATGTAATTTATCTCCGAAAATGCGGCACACGGCAGTTTTCCTGGGTGGAGGGAGGTACGAAGAATGCTCAATTACAGTAGGTATCTCTAGTATAGGATTTGGTGGTCTAGACGAGGAAACATGCGAGACAAATGACGATATAATGCTGTGAGTTCATTTTCATTACTTCAGGTCAGGTACAGTAGAAATAGCGACGTGTCTGATGTGAGCAACTGCGGGTATTTAATTTCAAAGGCTTGAAAAGACACCAATAACTAGAGGAAACGTTCGGCCGAGAGAATGGCATCTTGGCCAAGAGCAGCCCAGTATAAGGCAATGTGGGTATATTGTGGTAATATAGACGGCCCAATATTTCTATGAAGCTAGGGAGAGCTATTATTCATTCATGCTTTCTAGTCGAGATGTAGCTCACTATGTTCTCACTCATTTTAATAAAAGATGCTATCTATATTCCGTTCAACTGGGATCATGCTTTTCTATGTTTTCTCAGTCGTCGCAGACAAGAGTTAGTGTTACGTGCCATATAGGAAAGAAGTCCAGCGTTCTCCTCATTCCGACACAAAACCGAACCAAGTGCGGCTGCCGCTGGCCTCGAGATATTGGCAAGCTATCATTTGGCTATGGTAGGTGTAGGGGAGGGGAATATAGATCCTTGTGAGGTAGAGATTTATGTTAGGGTTGTCTTACGCCTGTGCTTGAACAGTGACGGGCCGGTGGTCAGTTGCAAATGAGGGTACAGTTTAAACTAAGTAAGTGGAATATGCTAGATAACCGGAGACTATATAGACCAAGGGAGTAAATAGAGGGCAAGCTAGTTACAAACTTACTGCTAGGAAGCTGTAAGTAGACCGATCATACGAGGTTTGAGAGGAATCGGGTCTGTGTCAGTTCAGCTTTAGACATCTTGATAGAATTACAATGGTGTAGCCCAGCTATACTTGCCGCCATGGTTGGATTAAGGGTTGAACCAGCGTAAAATCAAGTCAAGGGAAAACGATCAAACTGAAAAGGGGGTGCAACGAATACATGTGCATCTGCACATGTATAGCAACGAACTGGGATATCGTCACTTGTATATAGAATGTGTTTTCTGGATAATCCACCAAAGGAACCAGGACGACAAGCTATGCATTCTCAAGGCATTTCTAGCACCAAATATGCATGGAAGTAAAAACCTAGAAGAATGGAGGAAAGATAACGAAGATTTGCACTATGCTCATACACATCCGGCTTAGCGTTGGTCGTACACAGAAAGTCCTGGTAGTCGACTGTGCAACTACAAACAGCGCAGCTGAACTGGGAATGCAAATACGGCTGGAAAGTAACAACAGCTGAGTGTGAATTCCCAGTGCCATGTTTGAGTTCCAATCAATGTATACAGGAACTTCCACCTTTTACTACCACCATCTTAACAAATTAGCCATAACATATGCCCGTCTTTCATATCATTACAGAAGAAATACGCTAAAAGAATCCAACACATAACCGAGTTGAGTCAGCGTCTCCATGGTCTACGGAGACATTGGGAAACGAGAATTCCGTATATCCGAAGAAGGCCTAACACCGACACGGCCTAGCCTGAATTTCTGCTCTGTCCCTGTAAAAATGCAACTGCAGCTGCCTCTTGTCTGACCGACTTTGACTTGACTGCTGAACCTGACAAACACGCCGTTGTCCGACGGCGTAGTGTATGCTGGAACACGGCAAGATGATTCCCAACATATATATAAATAAATACGTACGTGACTTTTGGTACAGTGCTGGCATGATTCCATGACATGCGTTAACCGGCCTGCCCCTCTCAGACAACTGCGAGTCCAAGCCAGCCACCTGGATTAGCAGAGTAACTTTTAGAAGGGAAACATAGGACGGCACGCCTGCAATGCAACGCAGCGTCAACGACCTGTCCGTTGGTGCATTTGGCAATATAATGAAATTGGGGGGCGTATACTCGTGATACTTAGTACTGATAGTACCCTGGGCGTGGCGATAGAAGGAGAGTTATATGACATCCAGCACACGGGATACTGACTTGAGAAGCACTGTAGGGCAACGCAGCGCGGATATGAGTCGGCACAAGTACATACAGCAGAAAAAACAACAATTGCACATATTGACACTGGCTCAGACAAAAAGACGCAAGCCCCCTCTCTTGAATAATCCCTTGCACAGATCAGAATTCTGCAAGAACCCAGAACAAGAAGCGCCTACTTCTCCTCTATCCCCCCCAAGGGAGTCTGGACATAGATATGTAAGCAAGTCGCCCGGCCCGCCAGGTTCTGACTTGCATTTGCGTATTGTGATGGATGTGTTGACCTGGTCAGGTGTAGCAGTCACCTGCCAGCCTAATCGGCGGTGATATTGTTCAGGCTAGGGCTATGGGGTAGATATTTCGTTACATACCGACAGCCGTAGAACCTCGGTGTCATTGTTTGTCTTATGTTTTATTCCAGTATAAGAGGATGTAATCTTCACTCTAAACAGACTTACAGAGAGCCAGATCGCTAGTAGTATCAAAGGCGAAAAGTGAGCAAAAGAAATGGCTGGGTTGTATCATCATTAGCCCGAATCTGAATAGGTGAGAAAGCGGTAATGACTTATAACAAAGGGATCTTTCTCTGCCGTTTTTTGTCTCTTTTATTTTTAATTGAACTTTTATTTAGTGGCGTTGAACCAAAATAGGGCCCCGGATCTTTTTTTTCTTTTGACCTGTCTTTGTGCTACATTATCTACAACGCAAAATCACAAAGTACAAGTCAATTATTCCTTTTTCTTTGTCTTTTTTTTTTTCTCTCCTCTTTTTTTCTCTTTATTTTTTTTTTCTCTATTTTGTTTTTCTCTATTTTGTTTTTCTCTATTTTGTTTTTCTCTATTTTTTTCTCTCTATTTCTTTGCCCTTCTGCGGACACGTCGTTTTTTTTTGTAAGGAAATAATGAAAAAAAAAGGAAATATGAATGAGAAAAGAAATGCCTCTTACTTACTTTAATTGTCTTGCTTAACAACGCCCTTGTTCAGCTGTCTTTGTATCCCGCCCGGTCTCCCTTTATATGTCCCTTTTTCTTTTCTCTTGTTTCTTGTTATTAGCGCTGGATTTGCACAAGAGGGGTACTTTTCTCAAGGCCTTGTATTAGGCTGCATTTCTTTTTCTGTCAAATAAAAATTCCCATTCGCTCATCTCGTCTGCCCTCCTCGCATGAGTCACTTAGCATCCTATTAGCAAGTAATAGTAGTAGTACATAGTACTGACTAAAGACCAATCTATCTTGTACATGTAATGTTTGTTTGCCTCTCAAAAACTCGATGGCATTCCGCCTGGCTTCAAAGTAGCCCTCCTGTATCACCGCCACCAGCCAGACTGTTTCCTTTTTGCTGCTGGCCCATATTTGTGCTCCCTTTGCAGCATCCGAGCCCTGTTTCAGTCTTCCCTCTATTCTTTTCTCTCTTTCTTCTCTTGTCTTGGGGCTCTATTCTTGTGCTAAACTTTCCTTTATTGATTTCATTGAACTTTCTATGTGATCTTTCTTGATGTTAATCTCTAATGGCCCGTTCTTCATTCCCTTCGATATTCCACGCTCCTGTTCATATTCTGTCAGAAACATACATCTGATATGCCATTCATCGCAATATTACGGCCCTTCTGTTGTCAAAATACCGTCACACGCCACTGCCAGACATCACAAATCACACAACAATAGCGATACGGTTGGGATAAAAAGGCGACGATGTGGTTTATTCAGATTAGGTAACAAGCCAAAAAGAGTCCAGCTCTTACCTGCCGTTTAGGCCTTTGGGTTTTCTCTCGCTATATTGCTGTCCCCGTCCTTGTCTTTTTTTCAAGAGTGGTGGCCCCTTTCTCGTCTTCTCTTCAGTTTTCATATATCTTTCTGCCTCCCTGCTACCCAGACGATGCGTGCGTCTATCCCTTTGTTTTGCCATCCACTCCCTTTTTTGTATTCTTTGCTTCCTTCTTCCTTTCTTCTCTCCCTCTGTTCAATATTTTGTCATGCTCGCCCCAAAGGCCTTTTTTCTTTTTGGCTTTGCTCTTCTTATTTTCTCTTGTTCTCTCGTCATGTGTTGTTTCTCACTTATCAAATTTTAATGATCCTTCAACTTGTGCCTCATTCGCCTTAGGAAGCTTTGTTGCTTCCGCGGTCAGTTTGCTTTTGCTATGTCTTGTATGCCAATAGAGGAGTGCCTTTTGATTATAAAGTCGGTGTGCTTTTATCCAGCAATACATAGTGCATTACATAGTTTACTGGCCTCTTTTGCTACTGTGCTCTACACACCTCTGTACTATCGTAGTACAAGGAGGGTGTTGAAGGGTTTAGAACAGAAAAATAATGTTAATCCATTCAGCTAACTCTACGGCTACACAATAAGTGGATGGCTCCTCACTCGTACCACTCGACTACCCACTCATAAGCTGTAAGGGAACATACACTGTATTCATCCTTCATACTCACCTAGTCTAGCCAGGCTATACTTCAAGAACCCAGTGTGTCACTTGCCTCCCAAACACCAACCTGTCGCCTGTGAGCCACACAATCTTGGTCTTGCTGCCTTCCTGTCTGTCTGCCTGTCATCAGCTCTGCATGGTCCTGAATACCGGCCAAATATCATATATGTAGCGCTCCGAACAATACGGACAGATCAGGTCTGTCCTGTCGCTCATTCTAAACTCTGGGCGTGTCTCTCGCTTGGCCATGGCTTGTCAACCGGCTCAATGGTGCCATGAATTATTGTCAGATATGTTCTGTATTCTGTTCTAATATGCTACATCGCTGCTGGTATTACAGGCCCTTTGTTCACTGGTACTTTCGACTAAACTGGCCGACCGTCTCCCTTGCATACTCTTCTGTTGTTCAGTCCTATAGTACTCTCACATATCACATATCATATCTCATTGTCAGGTCATCATGTATCCTTTTTAGTCCTTTGTCCTTGACACATCACCGAGTCTAGATTCCCAAAGTCACTACAAGGGGCCTTGCCTTTACCCGCCAAATAATCGTCGCTTCTCCTCTGTGCTGCTTATCGCATTATTCCTCGCTACAAGAGACAGTCGCAATCATTAGGCACATGCCTTGCCTTGTTTCTTTTCCTTTCCTAGTCCTGAGTTTGAGGCCAACGCTGGAACAAGGCCACGCGCAAACCCCAACAATCCGGCACCTCCGGAAGTTTGAATTCACCATCTTGACGCATGCTCTGCTTCACTGGAAAATCATGGCTATTCTTGAATATTTGTTTTTTGTATTCATAGCGTCAAATCGCTTTGTTCTGTGATAATGAGGCCTGTATATTGCTCATGTGATAATAGTGATATGAAATAGCTAATGTGGAATGGATAAGTGTATCCTGTCCCTCTAAAAAAAAATAAAAGTAGCAGTAGAAGCTGCGATTGTAAAAACAATAGCAAACACCCGCTGCCTACTAGATAATAATGGTTGACGACCTGATGACCATCCAACAGGATGATCGTGGAGCGTCCTGTAATAATGAAATATACAACGCCGAGTCCAGGTATATACAAGTTCCGAGAACGCCGTTCTTTTCAGAAAAAGCAAGCGCCAGCAAAAAAAAAAAACGGACCAAATGAAAAATCAACGCAAACACCGAAAAGTTTCTAGCAGCGATGCTCCCAAAACTCCAACAAAGAAATAAAAAGAAAACAAAGAAAAGGCATGAAAAAAAAAGGAAAACCGAACAAGAAAATGCGAACCGTGAAAAGCCGAACCGTTGAAGCCCTCGACGAGGGAAAAGTGTGAAGGTGTGTGTGTGTGTGTGTGTGTATGCCGTACCCAGAAAAGAGTTCAAAAACAAAAAGAAAAGAGCCAACTCCTTGTCGATTAGTCGCCAAGGGGAGAAATGAACAAAAGAAAAGAAAAGGTCATCAAAAGAGTGCGTAAAAAGACAGTCAAGAACTGCTGCTTTACATGCTAGTTCTCTTGTAGTGCGTTTCGTCGCCGTAGTTGGAGGCTTCGCCGTCGCTCAGAGGCACGCTGGCGCGCTTGTTGCCCGAAGAGGCAGAGCCGTTGGCACTGTTGTAG
Organism: Thielaviopsis musarum; assembly: GCA_001513885.1. Lineage (NCBI taxonomy): Eukaryota > Fungi > Ascomycota > Sordariomycetes > Microascales > Ceratocystidaceae > Thielaviopsis > Thielaviopsis musarum. The sequence goes on from LKBB01000096.1 coordinate 23,640, forward strand.
CGGGACTCCTCGTTGCGAGCAGAGCCAATGATGTTGGGAAGCTGTCTGCGGCGGGCATTGATGAACCAGTTGCTGATCTGGTCTAGAGATGGTGTTAGTAAGATATTTGGGCCAGCAAGACTCGGTAGGATCGAAACTTACTCATTTGCAGACCAGTCAGGCGCATCAGGTCAAGCTTCTCATTCTCAGTAGGGTACGGGTGGCTCAGGTGGTTCATGAACCAGTGGCGGAGCTTGTCGGTGGTTTCCTTGGGCAGGTTGCCACGGCGCTTGCGCTGCTTCATGTCACCGTTGGTGATGCCGTCGTAGCGGGCGTAGTGGTCGTAACCGTACACGGCGCCGTGAGGCATGTGAGCAGCAGGGTACTGGTGGTGAGGCACAGCGGCGTGGTGTTGCACCGGGTAGCGAGGAGCGTGGTTGTAGTGGCTGTAGAGGCTAGGGGCCATGTAGGGCTCCTCGCGGTGTCTCGGGGCGCTGTAGGCAGCGTTGTGGCTAACAGGCACGTGGTGGGAAGGAGGAGGGCCAGCGATATCGCGGTGCTCGTAAGGCATGGCGGGCAGGTGGCGGGTCTCGGGGCGAGAGGAGACAGAAGGGCTGGGGCCGGCCCAAGTAGAAGGACGCGAAGAAGGCGAGCGGGAAGCAGCAGTGGCAGCAGTGGCGGCATCGGCAATCGGGCTGGGGTAGACACGAGGCACGCGGTTGCTGCGCTCGTTGTGCTCCTCATCAATTGACGGTCTGCGGCGCTTGTTGCCATTGGGAGAGTGTATGTAGTCAGGCGAAGTGAGAGGAGCGAGGAACGCGCGGGGCGAATCCGAGTTGGAAGAGCGAGCATCGTTGGTGTAGAACTCGGGAAGCATCTGCATTCAACGTTAATAAGGCCATCAAAAAAGGCCGAAAGAATGGAAAGTCGGTATTTACCTGCGTCAGCGACGGCAGAGACACAGGGTTGCCTGTACGGATCTCGGTGGGATGAGGCATGGTGAAGTTGTTTTGGTGAGGGTTGATGAGGCAAGTCACAGACACCATGTTGGAGAAAAAAGTGTAGTTCGCGTAAGGTGTCGGTGCTACTGCAACTGGTGATGATGTCGATGGTGCTGTGGATGAATGTGGGCACAAGATGGAAGTGCTGATGAAGGCTAGTATGTTGAAGACGGCCAAATATATAAATGTGAAGACGAAGTTGTTAAGAGAAGAAGCAAAGTAAGATGGTTGAGATAGTTTGTGGGCACCGGGTCTTATAAAGATTTCCGAATGTTCAAAAGAGTAGCAAAAAAAAAAAAGTAGTTGGTAAGTTGATGAGGGAAACGATCAAAGTGAAAAAGCAAAGGCAGAGACGGGGGCCGAGATGCTTAAGTATGGAGGCGGCTTTGCGGGCACTAAACCGTTAAATGCAGAAAGTCATAAGTTCTTCTGTTTTTTTTGTCAGGTACATTGACAAACTTAGTGTGGGGTGGGTGGAACTTGTCAGTGTACTGTAAAATAATACTGTAAATAAGAGACAGCTGGAGACACGCCTTTTCGCAGTAGGTGTGTGTTAAAAGACTCAGTTGATGGGGGTATGAATAGAGCTGTTGAAGAATAGTTGGGGTGTACAGTCGGATTTTGGCTTTTTTCCTTGTTACGCCCATCCAACTCCACTGCACGCCCCCCTTGGCAACCCTTGTTTTTATGGGTCGTTGTACGCAAGTCTGTCGAATATAAGACCCACCCCACAAAAGCTTCCTTTTTATATCCCAAACAAAAAGCAAGAGGTTTACAGACGCCCCCTGTCTTTTAGCACACGCCCCAAGGCAAATCAAGTTTGCACGCCTTCTGTGCTCGACAAGCCAACCTAGGACTTGACTCGAGATAAATAAAGGTAAAGTACCAGTTAAGTTATAGTCAACAAACAGTGGTCAAGAACTTGATGAGACAAGGCAAGGATTCTCGATCTTGAGCCTGCCGATGAAGATGGGTCCTCTGGCTCGGGTTGTGGGTGGCTGTCGCTAGAGGGTAGATTGGTCGACTGACTGAGAAGAAGCCATTGCTTGTACTTTTGTGCACAGCAGAATACCGCCGTATACACAAGCAAAAAAAAAAAATGTTTACTTGGACTGTTGCTTACTTTCCCTCTTCTCTTTTTTTTTTCTGTAAATCGCTGCGAATGCACGCACCTCTCAACCCCCTTCCGGCGAATTTGAATGATTTTATTTACCTTGCAGAGAAAAAAGCCCAGTCCTGCTTTAGGGGTTTGCCCAGATAAGAGAAAGGGTTTCGTCTTGGTATTAAGAAAAGAAGAAGGAGAAAAATGGCAAGACTAAGAGAGGGCGTAGAATGTGGCTATGCAGTAACGAGCGACTACTACTAGTACTACTAGTATTACTACTACTACTACTACTACTACTACTACTACTACTACTACTACTACTAAAGAGTACTTCCTCAGCCGCATGTTTCCGGATAGTATTTTTGTTTTGCTGGTCTTGCTGCTGCGTTAGCGGTGTGCTGGCTGGAATTCGCCCGATGGATTTTATGTCGAAGTGAACATGGCAGCGGCACATCGAGCCACACTAAGGTTCATAGACAGCGGACGACAGTCCCAAAAGCAGAAGGCTTCCGTCGAAACGGCCTGTGATGAACCAGCTAGCCAGCTCCTTCTCAGCGCCTAGCCCAGCCCAGTTCGTTCTTACAGCCCAGCCAACGTCAACCGTCAACGTCAACCTAGAAAGAAAAAAAGAAAAAAAAAGAAGAAAAAAGAAGAAAAAAAAGACTTGGGGTGAAAACGAAAAAGAAAATAAAACAATACCTACACAAGTACTTGTCAAAGAACCATCTGCTGGGACCTTGAGCCCGTCCCGGCCTGTCAGCTATGTTATGTGTCAATTCAAGTAGTAGTAGTACTGCTTGGAATCATCACAGCCGCACCTGTGTTTGTGCTTTGAAAAGTGCAACAACAGGAAAAGCTTGGACTACTGGCTGGTTTTATGCCCGTCAGTCCATTCATTTTGGTGGTGTTTTGTTTTACTTTAGCAGTAATGTTTTATGCTCCTGAAAGCTTGAACTTTTATGTAGCCCGTGTGTTTGGTCTTTTTTTTTTCCATTAAATGAGATGGACTTTTCTTTTGGTTCATCACGAAAGATACTTTTTGTAAGTGCTATTGTTATGTATTCCTTAATCAAGTGCTGCTGTTATTTATTCCTTCATCACACCTCTTTGCTTCGCACATGCTCCCAACCAGACAAATAACCTTTTTTGTCGTGTTCTCTTGGAGTTCTCTAATTTCCTTTTCCGCCCTCTTCACGCCGCCAAAGGAGGGCAAAAGGCTCTTTGTCTTGAAATTTCAAAATGAGGTCGTGCTTTGGCCTCCATCACGAAGTGGCCTTATGGGAGGGGTTTTGTGTTTACATGCCGCAACAAGAACCGTACCATCTCATGCCAACGCACGCGATAGCCAGACCGACACAGTCTCCAAGGAACTACAATTAACAACGCATCACAGACCATCGAGACAACAGCCAGAAATACATAATATCGTCTCGTTCTCGCTTGATGTCGATCGTCGTCCTCCTTCTTCCCACCTACTAAAACTCAAAGGTTCCATAAACTTGGCAAGATAACGGTCAACACTAGGTGGCAAGCAAAGTGTTACAATACGAACTTTATACGATATGCTACTTATAAATTCGCAGGGTTAGCGAATAAAACACCATACACAAGAAAAAAGAAAGCATAACCTAAACCCATGGCAGGCATCGCTTCTTAGGCAACTTTCATTTGTGGTGAGAGATTCATGGCCCCTTCTTAGCCTGGAAAGCTAATCTTGCTCACACGCGTTCTTGGTTTGCTTCTTTTTAACACGCCGTCTCGTGCTCAATCTAATCATCTTATCCCGACCCATTGGTGAATAAAAAGGAGCAAAAAGGGAGCTCCCCGAATACACGATTGATTTTGTTGGTTTTCCAGAATGATACTGTATTGCCAAGAGGGACACGAGATGGCTCTAAATTGAAGTGACAGAAAGAACGACACATGGAACCTTTGGGTCGATAAGTGTGTTTCCACGGAAATCATTTATTCTGCGGTCTAGTCCTTGAGTTAATTTATGGATTTGTCTGAAAATAATGGTTTCCCAGATTTGACTGAGGTCTGCCGCAAATGTCGACATGCTGCATGCTGTCACGTTTTATTTACAGAGTACAACTGGGTTTTCAGGAGAAACATAACGCAAGGGTTCGGGTCAGGCTATTAAATACCAAGATGTGCCTAATAGAAAGAACAAGGAAGCAGATTGGCAGTGATAAAAGCCGGAATAACAGGAGAAAGGGTCGGAGTATTTATTAGAAAGAAAAAAGAAGGAAAAAGAGAAGAAGCGCGCAAAAAAAAAAAAAAATCAAAAAACAACTGCATGCCAGCTTGTCGGACGCTACTGTGTACTTTCGGGAAACTTTGATTGCCAAAAGACAGCGTCACCACGAGAAAGAAGGGTTGGTTACTACAAGTAGGAGCAGTCTTACGAAAATGAACAAAAGAAAGCATACCCAAGAGCGCCTAACTGGCTGGCGTCGATTGACTGTCTAAACTGCCAAAGCACAAGGTATTTCCATATTCCTGGTTGATTTCGCAGTAATGGGCCCCGGTAATCGCCAGGGTTCTTTTGACTTCTTTCGTTTTCCATTCTTTCTATATGCTGCTCATCAAATCGACGAGTTCCCATGTTCATTTTTGACATAAAATTTCCGTTTCAACTTTGTAGTAGCCAGCCTTTTTTTTTTTTTTTTTTTTTTTTTTTTTTTTTTTTTTTTCAACAAAAAAAAACGCCACCAGAAAAACAATATTACAAAGTGCCCATTGCCCACTGAGCCTTAAAAGGCATCATGGTGTGCATAATGAATCTCGGCTTTGTTCTGCCAAACGAGAGGAATTTCACATGGTTCAAGGATTCTAGGGGCAGAGAGCGGCCCAAAGAAATGTACATTATGTGTCTCAAAATGGTTTAGTGCACCAGGGTTTGCAGGTTAGGGTTATAGCTGCGCCCCACATTTGATGATCCAGAACGTCCGTCAAGAACGATGATTTGCATGTAATCCGGGTGTTGCAAATGAGCTTTTCTTTTTTTTTCTTTTTACGTCAAGTAACCGGAGAAAAGAACAGAGACGACAACGAAAACTGCCCAGCTCGTCCTTTTTTGTTTGTTGAACCATTCGATTCAGTTGGCTTGTAGGATAACCGCTGTGAAGGGGTACTTTGGGTCAATATTCAAGATAGCTTGAAACGAGCCCATGAGCATGTTATTTCTTGCCTCGCTTGGTCTGTTGTTTTCTGGTCTTTGCCCTGTTGACGGACACACCGCGAAGCTTAGCTCTGTCGGGGTTTTTATTTTTTTATTTTTTTTTTTACTTTTTATTCTGGTGCTTGTTTATATTACTTTTTTTTTAAACACCCTGCCTCGTGAACTTGGACTTGTTTGTTTCCAGTGATCGGCACTCTTTCTTACTACTTCCCACTCATTGCTAATAGCTACTCGTTTCGCTATGGCATGTTAAGCTATAGAAAGCCCTTGAGAATAAAATGTGGCACAGAGAGAGACAAGACGAGGAGTCCCACAAGGCTGCATCAAGCCACTGTACCTCGTAGAAGGTGACAAGAACGCGAGCGCTTTCTTAGCCCTCTGATGACTGACCGGAGAGTTTGTGTTTGTGTGTATTTTACTGCCGCCGCAGACTCGAGGCGTCGGCAAATAAATTTGGCAAAGAGGCGATCTCGGGTTCATATTTGAAGATTTACGAACGGCGACGCCATCTTGTTGTCTCTATTTCTTTTCTCTTTCTTTTCGTAGATCCTCAAGCAAAACACGCGGATTTGGCAGAATTGCAAAGAAAAGAGCCTAGCAAAACGAAAAGGTCCTGCTGATCAGTCCTCTGCAATTTGCACCTGCGTGTTGTTGGTGGCTTCATCGGGATCAACCAGGCCAAATCAGCACGTTACAGGGCCAAGGACTTCTTTGGTTATTGCATGGCAGCTCTCTCTTTATTCGATACGTGATACATTACATAAGTACATACGGTATGAAGTACGGCCTAGTGCCACACTGCAAAGCGCATAAAGGGGGAAAGGGGGCTTGTATATTGACTGGCTTATTCTCGTTTTCCTTTTATGTAAGTAAGTAGACGCTGCAAAAGAATTACAAATATGAAGCTTAAGGCTCGTGTTCGATTCTGCCTTGCTTTACCTAGCATGGCATTTGTCCGACATTAGACAGACAAGAGGCTGTAGGCAGGGATGTTAGCCAAGAGGGCTGGCAGTGCCGACAGCTGGTACTGTATGTCAATGTCAGCTCTACGGCCCGTATGCCATCTGTGCATGGGCTTATGCAAGCACAGCAAACGTATAAGTGCGCATAAAATCAAGAATGAAGTCGATCCTTCTACTTGACATCTGTCACATGCTAACACAAGTATAAATCTGACAAAGAGAAGGGGCCGAGTGAGCTGCTTGAAGGGAGGTGGAGATAAGGTCAAAAGACTTTAATCACTCCTAGCTAATAAATCTTGAAATATTGCTGCATGCGGAAACGGGGGCCACAAACTGGCATGTATTCGCCATGTCAAGTGGGTAAACGACCAAGACATATTTCTCTCTTTTTTTTTTTTTTTTTTTTTTTTTTTTTTTTTTTTTTTTTTTTTTTTTTTTTTTACACGCATTCCAACAGCTCGGTTGGCACTTGGTTTGTGCGTGTCTGTGTTGATGACCCCAGCCAGGTATATCAGCGATTAAGTTTGGTACTAATGCATCTCTGTTTTTGGCGCACTTGAGAAAGAAATGCGAAGTTTCTTTCCTAACCAGAGGTATAAGCTCATGACGACACGAATGACGCTATGTCATCTTTCGTCTTAGTTTTCACAGCAAAGGGAGGAGTCTGATCTGTAGTCAAACCACAAGCTACTGCTTTCGTCCCTCCCTTGCACACCGCGAGAGCTGACCAAGTCTACTGAATCGTCTAGTCAATTATAGCAAAACACTGACATCATATTATAGCTTTATTCTTTTCCTTTGCCTTAACTAAAAGCGCGTAACAAACATTGCACAAGTATTAACCCTGAAAAGAGCCAGGTGGTGTAGGTACTCCGCCACAGAAGCTAACTAGAAAAGGTACTCTTAGCCAGCTACCCCAACATTGAGCACGCACCACAACTGCAACGCAGCACAAAGCACAAGCGCAAAGTTGAGTTGACAGCGCTTCAATGCTGGTATTTTTAGTACGCGAGCCGACACCGACACCGACTCCGAAGCTAGCGACGGCCGACCAAGTCCATCCAAACCCGGTCTAAATCCAACTTTCAGCTTCCATTGTTGTGTTCGATTTTTCTTTTTCCCTTTTGATTTTGCGCCGATAATTTTTCGGCATTAACGCTGATGGGGTTACAGCTGTGCTCACTTTTAGACTTTTAGCGGTACCGTCAGTGGGCTACTAACTCCACATTACCCACTAAACAACGATGCACCACCCCATCGTAAACAACATTGATTCACAAGTAAACAAGGAATCCAACATGTCAACAAATATAGATATTTGGCAGTCAAGCACTGTCAGTGATCGCCAACTACTAACATCGAATATTATGCAACCATACCAGGTTACAGTTGCAGGATAATCATTACAATGGCTTTCAGAATGATTCACACACCCTCTATATTGTCAGACCATTGATGCATGAAAAGAACAAAGTGTAAACGCATAAAATGCAAACCCCTGACAGTGAGACTTGAAGCGCACCAGCATAGCATTCCAGAAAGAGCATGTTTCCTTTTAGTTACACACTGTTTCTTGAGCTGTGATAGTTTCAAGTACCAGTCCTTGATAGTATATAGCAGATTTAAAATAGAACGTTACTACTCATGTGTCAACTTCGGTATCTAATCTGAGCAGGCGATCGGGATTACTTACTTTATTTTAACGCCTTCTTTTGTTGCCACCCGCCACAAAAAGAATCACCCCATGTGTCAGTGTAATGTGAATCATTATAGATAGTAAATAAGGCTACTCCAAGTCCAGGTATACTATCTTTTTTTCTTGATTATACTACGTAAGCAAGCATGTACTTAATTACATTTACAGAAGTCATCGCCGCTTGGTATTCCATTGTTGTATAGCGGAACGCTACTCCTTATTCCGCTCCCTTATTGGCGAGACCTTCAGCTGAACATTTGAAAGCGGCAAGTCATTCAAAACTAAGTACGGGTAGCCCCCAAGGGCAAGGCAGCCGTAGCCACTGTTACCATTCGGTATTTTCTTTCTTGCTCAGCTGAGAAAAAAAAAAAAGCAAAAGTTTCTCGGTTAAGCTGTGGCAGCGGCAATAGCAGCGGCAAGCGGGATCAATAATGTGTCACTATATGCCAATACTTGGCGGCAGAAAAGTTGAAATCCGGCCCTGCTAGCACCTAGTACGTGCGGAGCGGCTGGCTAAAGGATTGTTGGATCACTATACGGAGAGCCCGCCGGGTCTAGGTCGCTCGGCTGACTGATCCTGCAGACTGTACTGCGTAGATGATGAGCCAAAAGCCGTTAGCCTCGGCTTTTGGCCCCATAAGGCGTCATTTTTCTGTGCTTGTCATGGTGTGTCTCTGGTCTTTTTTATGCAGTACCTGTTTGACCTTTTGGGTACATAAAGCCGTCTGTCAGGTACCGAATGTTAGGTTTGTACAAGTACTGTGTAGTAGACGTTCGGTGTCTCGTTCTTAACACAGTCATGTGAGAATATCTTTTTTACTTACTACTATTAGTACTACGTGGTAGTACTAGTACTAGTAGGATATGACTTCATACAATAATACCGTGAAGGCGGAATTAACAGCTGGTGTACTGTATTTGTCGGATTAGATAAGCTCTTCTTCAATAGCTAGTGTAAGCTGCTTTCGGTGTCATACATGACGTATTAAGGGCCATATATACCGACGGCAACTTGCTAGATCGAGATGCTGCCGTGACCGTATCAATAAAAAATCTGTCCTACATGGAGTCTATTACATTTCTGTGAGCTCAACGCTACAACGTCACGACCAATGAGCTTTTTTCCTGCGCCGAGGTTACAAGTTGAAGCCGAACAAAACGGTGTCTTATAGCGACAAGGCAAAAGGCCATTTCGACTGTTTCTGCCTCAAGACCAAAAGCGTGAAAAATTGAGTAGAGCAAAAGAAAATAGTTCATGATAAACCAAGAGCTTTCGTATTCATTTGCGAGGCGAAGGGGGAAAAAAAAAAAGAAAAAAAGAAAAAAAAAAGAAAAGAGCCTTTGGGTTGTGCTCTTCTAGGGTTGATCAAACTTTTCTCTGTTAAGTAATTTTTTCCGCTAGTGCTTCTCTTTAGAGTCGCCAGCTGGCAGGGCCGGGGATTCGGGGGCCGGGGATAGCTGCCAAGGATCTGGGCAGCGCGATTTGGTATACTACTACTTTGTACAAGTACAAGTACAAGTAATACTACTACTACAAGTAGCACTACCACTACGTATTAGCTTACGGTAGCCAGTTTTTAGGCTTGGGTCAACAGGGCCTAGTTATATTTTGCCCGGAAGCAAGAAAGTAAAAGTTGCAAAAGGCCTTGTGTAGCGGATCGTATTTTTGAATAGACTATTTGAGTCTTTTTTTTTTTTTTTTAAATGGTACGTGAGCGTGATTATTGCGTTAGTCGCCGATAACTAATTTGTGGGAAAAGAAAGGATTTTATCAGGCTACCAGCTTTCTCGCTTGATCAGATATTTGTGTCCAATGCGTATCATAGCTATGCTGTAGGTAGTATCAAGAATCGGTGTAAATCAACACTCCGTGGTCCGATGCATACGCAGTACGCTTAGAAAATGATACTCAAAATAGTGATCTATTGCTTTCCTCACTACTAACGCTGCTTAACAATTATCAAACCTGCAACGCTTAGATAAGAGCAAAAAACAAGACGTTTTTCCTGCTTACTCCAAAGCTTGTCAATGGCGTAATATGACAGGTAAGATGCAAATAGGATTCACAACCCGTCTTTTGTTAATTCCGTAGATATGGAGGTGCCGATGCATGATGTTGCAATGTATGTCTCTATCTAGTAAAAGGAGAGAGAGAAAAAGAAGAAAAAAAAGAAAGAAAAAACTGACCCTCACCTAGCCAGTTTGGCCCGCTTGTACATGGTCAGTTTTTAATATGTGGGCAGTCAACAGCTGCTGAGACACACGCACATGTCAGATATACCTGACCACCTCCCGATTGTAGCCCGGATGTACAGGGCTTTTGGTTTCACTACAACTACGGTACCTTACAAAAGCTTCCTGTCAACTGCCTGTCACCAGTCGGTTTACATTTTGATCCCGTGTCAAACTGCCATTTTTACTTCAACTTTTGGCTTCGTGGATAAGGGACGGCAAATAGCACTACAGAGCATCGTACATGCCCCAAACGTTTGAGAATGTCTGTTCTGAGTCTACGTTCCCGACTTGACAGTCAGAGACAAAGAAAGAAGAAAAGTTTCCAGAAAGATCAGGTGAATGTTTTTTTCCGGGGCCCAAGCCAAATTGTTCAGGTGAGAGTGTGATCATGCGTTGCGCTGTAACAATGTCTAATGTGCTATGGTTGTCGCTAATGTGAAACTCTACGGAAGTCGCAAAAAAGCGATATGACTTTACAAAACGCATGAGTGTGGAAAAGAAAAAAAAACCACCTTTGCCGACATAGGGTTAATATGTAAAAAAGGGCTAAGGCAAGAGGTGTGCTGAGCCAAACGCTAGAGCCAGGCCCTGGCCAGAGCCCCGGCTAGCCTGCTTTTTCTGTGTGTCCGTGTCTAGCGACTTCCTTTTAGGGCTAAACTTGGCGTGAAACTGATTGGTAGGGTCTGCCTGTCAAAACTTCAAGTTGAATACAAAGCAAAGAACCACAAAACAAAGTCGCTGTCAAGTGCTAGGCTATCGGCAACTGGGCCATTTGATTTTTCGGACAGGCTCTTCTATTCATCCTTCCATGACCGCCCCTATAAGCCGTAACGGAGTTAAGAAAAAAAAAAAAAACGGACGACAGAGTCCATGGAACTGGCGGATATCGTCACTACTGATGGTGCTTGTTACATCAAGTCCCCGATCTATGATTAAGCGACAACATAGTGCATAAACAACTAGAATAGTATCGTGGTAATCAATATGCCAGCGCTATTAAGTACTATCAAGGCATGATATTTCGCCGCACTGGGGATGTAGCAGACAAGGGCTTTGCGACTGAGCGCTATACCATCTATGAATGTACGGCGTCTAGTTGCTGTTAGTCTTGGTGATCATTGCCTTTGGCCCTGCCGCCTTCTGCAGCCGACGAGATCAAAGCGGCGGCCAACTTGATATCACCATGATGCATAAGTTGCGAAAACATGCAAGGAAAAGCGAAGCAATGGAAGTCGGGATAACTTGGCATTGCTACTACTAGTAGTAGTTTTCCGTTTCTTCTACAGGAACTTTATTCCATAAAGAAAGTTGTGTATCCCTGCGCCTCGAAGCCAAGAAAGAAAGCTTATTAATTTTTTTTTTTCCTGTTGCCGCTCGATTATGCGGCCCTTTCACACAAAACAACGCTTTTCGGTTTTCTGTCTTTCTCCTACTTGAACAGGCATACGCAATGAGAAACAGCAAAAGCACAGATCAACCGCCACTGCTTTTATTTTGTATGGAACGGCCGCGCACAAGTTTCCACGCCAGAATCAGAGGCAAATGAGGAAAGAAGAAAAAAAAAAGAAAAAGCATAGGCCCAAGGCACAGACAGGCAAGGCCAGTAGGTCGGTATTGATGTGGGTATTGATGTGACTTCAGATTGACTTGTTTCGGCCTTAGCGACAAAAGGGAAAAGGGCTAAGGCTGACTTTTGCGATTTCCACCCTTCCTTTGGGCCTTCCATGTGGTTCTGTGTCGGTAGGCGTAATCCTGTCGTTTCTGGTTTAGTTCTCTCGGCTTTTTCTTTTTCTTTTTCTTTTTTTTTTTTCTTATAAAAAAAAGAAGTTTGGTTCAAGATAAAACCTAAGCCGGAGATTCCAAACGATGAGCTTCCTAATCAAATGCCTTGGAGCTATGGGCCAAAAGGCAGATCAGTTTTAAGCTAATTAAAGGAGCGTTTGAAATACGTGAAATGGCACCTCACAGGGTAGAGAAATGACAAGAAGATGAAATGAGAAAGCATACGCTCATATTTTCGTTTGTTATGTTTCCTTTGGTATGTAAGTAAGTAAGTAAAAAGTACTTGTATATGACCCATTTATTTTGCGTCGGCATGCAACTGTTGAACTTGTAGAACAAATAGAGTTGCAACTGCGACAGGTGACAAGCTTGAGTGACTTCGCTCTCTGCCTTCATAGGGCTGTCCAAGTTTGAGCATAAAAAACGGCGGAGTTTTAATACCAACCCATAAGCGGATAATGGGGCGGATAGCGGGTCTGGAGAAACTAAATACGTACTTTCTCAAGTAAGTAAGTAGTAGTACCTCATTACTTAGGTATGGGAAGGGGTGGATTTAAGACGAGCTGTGCGAAAATCAAATGAAAATGCCAGGTTTGAGGTCTCTTTGATTAGCCAGGAAAACAATAAAAGTGAAAAAGGAATAATATGGCTCTACTTTCTACTTTGTTCTAATTCGACTTTACTGATCAACGACAGCCTTTGGCAATCTTTGAGGGGTAGTTAATGCATTGATTGTTTTACCAATTGTCTATAGCCCAAGGTTAATTAGAGAGACTCGGAGGATAGTCTTCCGTATGAAGTTGAATGAATGAAAATCAGATCTAAAAAAAAGCAAAAATTCACGAGAGAATAAAGAAAAATGAACAAAACAGGAATAGGAACAATTGGATCGCTATGGTTTCCTCATGTTGTGACAAAAATAAGTGTTATTTTTGGATCCAGGCGGTTGAGTCTCGCCGCGAATTAGCCCTCATTGTTTTCTGGCTGTGCTACTCTAGTATTTTGCCCCAAACGATTATTTGCCCGTTGTGAGCTTGGGCCCCACTTCCCTTGTTGGGTGCTAACATACCAAACCCTGACATTAGTCCGATAATATAACCCTTGTCAGCAATTGTGCACAATAAACGGACAGACGGAGCTACGACAATTCCGTTAGCGTGCAGGTGAAAAAAGGAGAACAGACTGTAACGGCCTACAAAATCACAGGACTAACAGTGACAAAAAGAATATATACGGCCCAAATGCTACTAAGGCAGCTTAGCTCTGGCGCTAAGCTGCTCCATTTCAGGTGTGCATAGTTGGCCTTTGGCTTTTGGTAGCGGTGACATGAGTAAAATGGTGTTAATGGGCTGGCGCCGATTTTGGCAGGTTGACAGACGGTGAGTCGGGCTTAAAATGGTCGGGATATGGCCTAGGCCGTATCCTGGCGCTGCAGAGTACTAATTAGTAGTGGTTACTACTGTACTTATTATGATACAAAAGCCGAACAAAAATAATAAAGAACATGGTTCGACTTTGAGTAGAGTTTTTTGGTTTGCTATTGTTTTGCTCGACTCCGTTCTGATTTGCTACTTTCGGTGACGGCGTCCGTATATTTTTAAACCCTGATTACAGGGAAGCTTCTAGGACGTCGGATTGCCCATACCGGCATTTTTGCTACGCATATTTCCTAGTTGCTATCAGCTTGTTTGTCTGATTCGGTGCTGTTTTTCACCGTGTGACAAAGATACCAAGATACATGGGGAGCTTTACACTCGTCTGCGGCCCATTTGTGCTGCAGTCTTTCCAGGCAGATATTCCTTCTGTTATTGAATCATCCCCTAAAATGCATCTTCCGTTAACATGCTCACATAAAGTTTTACGAAAAACAAGAGACAAAAAGGGCAGCTAAATCACACACACTAGTGAAAGCGCTAAACAAGTTGACATGCACAACGGCAACACCGAGCAGGAACTTACTTAATAATGTTACAAAAAGAGACCTAAAACAGGCAATGATCTATAATACGCTATCTATAGTAGGCTGACATATAAGAAAACTGTGTAGAAAAAGGATAGAGAACGGAAAAACACAGCTTATCATCCTCTTCATAGTACTACTACTACCGAATAGTACCCATAAAAATCGGGGCACAGCAAAAGAATTGGATCCTGCATTGAAATATCGCATTTTTGCCTTGATCTATGACGTCTTTACTTCGGTCTTACTTGTTACTTAATTTTCAGGGCCACTTTTTTTTTTCTTTTTTTTTTTTTTTTTTTTTTCTTTTTCAAAAGCCTCGTCCTTGTTCAGCTCAGGAAGAAAGAAAACACCAGCCATCTTTTTTTTTTTTTTTTAGCAGTATTACCCCAAATGTTATGCGAATTTTTCTTCATTTTTTAGCTTGTTCTTTTCGGTCCTGTCGAATCTTGGAAGGTGGTCCGCTCCGGCAATCGTTGTTGGTCATAACTTTTGGGGAGGCTGGACTACTAATAAAGAGATATAGTGATACTACTAGTAGTACTCTGTTCATTATGATGGAGGCTAGTACTAGTACTCGGCATAAAGTCTTGTCGATACGAGAGGGGCCCGAAGCAAATACCGAGAGGAGCCAATATTTTTTTTTCTTTTCCATTTTCTGACAAGGCTAAATCTAATGAACGGGGGGATCGGGTTAACAACGGTCCAACGTTGCATTGTCAGATACTTTTGACAGCATGGGGCGGATTTGACGTTTGCTTTTTGCGTGGCATGGCATACGGGGCTGCAGTTTTTCTAATCCAACAAAAGCGGGAGCACGCAGTGATTACAACGCCAAGTGTGGCTGAGGAGAAGTCGTCGTAGTTACTTCTTGTCTACCTGATCCTGCTTTCCCGCGAGCAAGATTTATCTCCTAGGGTCGTCACGAGTCCGCTAGGTGAACATGGAGGAATAAGTTTTTTTTTTTTTTTTTTTTTTTTTTTTTTTTTTTTTTTTTTTTTTTTTTCATGGCGGTAGAATCAGACAGAAGGAAGTCGGCCAATGCCTCTCTCTCGCGTTAGTGTTAGAGCCCTAGACCCGACCTGTACGAATAATGGCGGTATCACATGTCATGTAAACTTGCATTTTGCTTTCGGCCTTGGCTACTTCGTAGAGCAAGCAGGAAGACCGGCCTGGGCGCTGGGTTGAGGGCAAATCATCCAACGCAGTCTTTTCCCCCCTCTTGTTTTCCTTTGTTCTATTATGCTCTCTCCTGCGTGGAGGGCAAGAGAATACACAGAACGGGGCGGGCGGGAAAGCTGCATACCTGTACATTGATTGATCCATTTAGCTGCAGAATCGACTAAAGCCGTGCCATGTTGTCAATCAATTTTCCACTCTTTTTTTTTTTTTTTTTTTTTTTCCTTCTTTGCCTGGTTCCTTTGTTAAAAGCAGACAGACATGTAGGCTTAGCTTACTTGCCCTGCATGTTCTGGGTTCTTCTAGCTCTTCTCCTTTCTTTTCTTTTCTTTCCTAGGTTGCTGTTTACACAATTTAGTACCAGCAGGACAAGATTTGGCTAAACACGAGATCAAGTCAAAGAATACAGGTGGATATAAGCATGTATTATTAGATAGTGACGATCACAAGACAACTCAGGATAAAAAAGGTAAAACCAGACCGCTCCGTTGTCTCCTTTTCTGTCGAAACAGATACTGCGTGTGACTGGGTAGGCGGATGCAGGTTACAGAAATGTAGTAACTCAACTAATTGTCTGGCTCGGATGCTGTGATTTGGATAGGTCTGCATATTCGCCGCACCCATGGATTGCAAACAGCGGTCGAGATGTTGTCGTGACCAACTCAGCCTCTACATGACAGCCATAGATCATCATCAAATCGCCTTGTTAAAACGTTGTCGCTGGGTATTTTTAATCCCCAACCCCAAGTTGGTAGTGCTAGGCTGCCGCTGTAAACTGAAAGACCGCTACTTTGGCAGGGCTTGAAATAGCGGCTTTTGATAACCTCCACTACCCTGCCCAAGGCCCACAACTTTCAGATGTAAACATCCACTTCGTACAGGCTAGCAGGGTTGAGCTAAAGGCCGAGACAGGAAAAGGATTTAGAGGGGGGCGTGGGCCGGAGTCAAGTTACTTAAACGTACCTCATCGGCGACGTCGCCGAGAATCCAACTTGTTAGGCTCGTCTTCGTATACTCGCATCAGAAACATCCCCTAATTCCTCTAGCTATCTCCCAGAGGCCCGACTAGGTGGTATATGCTCCTAGAGAGATTTTCTTTACAAAGAGAAGAAGGGGGATTCGCATTGAATAAAGCAGGGCGAGCGAGAGTTATAGTGCAAACGTGGCTTGTCAAAATCTGGACATAAAAATGAGAAGCCACTGATTTGCGCATTTGAGCTAACCCATTTTTGATATATTGCGACAGAAGAAAAAAATATCTGATCAGGCCATGTCCCTCCCCTTCCCTTGTTGTATTTCTGTAATGCGTTTTTTTTTACGGGCATGTCATAAATCCCGAGGGCGAGAGGAATAAATAGAAACAGCAAACATAGTAAAGAGTGACAGCGCCAGATAATTAGTCCGGTAGACAGTCTCTACAGCGGGTATCTATCGCTTATTTTGCTGCTTTAAGCCATGCCTTGCTTGCAAAGTAACCTCGGGTTGAGTTGTTGTTTAGAAAGTTTGCAAACAGCAAACAAGCAATAACGTTGTATTAGATGCGGCTTGCGTTTGTTTGGGTAGCAAGCATAAGTAGTATGTGTTTGTGCTAATCAAGTCACTGTGTGCTGGACTGACGGTAAGCCTATTTCTTAGTGCCTGAATGTCAATAGATGCTGGGCGTTTACAGCATGTGACGTTAATGACTGTGGGAGTTATTGTAGTAGTAATAGGCTAACCAGCATTGCTAACTATACTGTAGGTTTCTACTTACATTTCGCTTCCTTTTCTGGATACTACTACTACGTTTGCTGTAAGCTTTTGATAGAGGCCGGGTTTTGGTCAAAAGAGGCATAGTAAGCGAGCTAATTGTTTTGTTTCGTTTGATATCGTGCCATTAAAGAAAACGGAAACAAACCAAACCAATAAGAGGATTGAGATACAAGATTACGAGGAAAGATCCCGAAGAGTTGGAATAAATAATAAATATGAGCCAAAATTGCACACGTCGCACTGCAATACACTTGTGTTCTTCACAGTAAGAGTGACTTGATGTGTATATTTTTCAAGCGCACTGTTTTTAGCATTGCTTTTTATAGTACTACACCGTACTTTGTACAATGGGAGCTCGTTTGAGCCAGAGACACAACGACACTCTAATGCAACCTTTGGGTCTTTTTCTCCATAGCTAGCTTTGTTTGCTATTAGAAATGGCAGCCGCAGAATAGGGTCAGCGGCTTGTCTCAAATGTTTTCTGGCTGTGTTTGTTTTATTGTATTGCTTTATTGTTGCTATTTCCTCTTATTGCGCTTTGATTTTGTGGTGTAGTTTGTAAAATTTAACGGATTGAGAAATAGAGTGCCCCAAATGACTGCTTAAACCGGTAGTACAGCTGCAACCTAGAAATGATTTAAAAGCTATACAGGATTTGGCCCAGACAAGAGCCTCTACTACGTACGGAGTGAGATTTTGCTGTGTTCTCAGCACTCCGTTTAGTGTAATTAAGAAGTAGTCCATAAATGACTATGTCAAGCTTACTTCGTACAACTCAAGTACTACCAGTAGTAGTACTCCGTTGTAGTCGATTTTTTTTTTTTTTCATTTGCCTCAAGCCATTCACGCTAGCCAACAGAAAAGTAAGCCACAGTGACAAATCATAATAGCATAGCGGTGGGAGACAGAGAGAAATAATTAGACGAGAGATGGAGAAATGACGACTCAGATTTAATTTGCTTTCTTTCTTTCTTTTTTTTCTCCTATACCCGCTTCAACGCCCCCCCATACCAAGGCAATACACCGTTATCAGTGGTTCATCCGGGTTATCAACAAAGCCGGCTCTTGTTCCCGAAGATAGTTATTTCACCGGCTGTCAAAATCCCAGTTCTTTTGAAGCGTTGTTTGTTGGGTCCAAAGACTTAACCTTGTGCCTCGCTTTCCTCTGTTCCCTACTCGGCGTGTGTGGGCTACTTGCTGGGTTGTGACGTTCACTTCGCCCACTTTACGCAATCCATAGAGAGAGAAATGGGCCCGCGCGAAAAGTCAGACCACGGAGTGATCCTGTCAGAAGGAGTTTTTGGTCACGAAGTGGCATATTCGGCTACACGCTAGGTGTGATTATAGACAGTGTTGCGTTTCGTTTTGGTGTGATGTGATGTGCTGTGTGATTGTGACATCACATTTCATTCTAATATATGTGTTTGTGTAAACATTGCATCTTTCCTTTTCATAGCATAACCTCGACCAGCTAATCATAACTCTGTTAATTTCAGCGGTTGTACTCTGAAAACAAACAGTCTTTAGTATATAATTAGTACAAGTAGCAGTACTAAAACTGTAATTAAAATATCGAGACCTGGTGTTACGATTTGAAAATTCAAACGTCCATACTTACTTATAATGCATGCAGTATTTTATAAAGCTCTCCTTGGTGAGTATTTTTTTTCTTTCTTTGTTGGATCTGGATAATATTCAAACAAAATAAATGCCCTTAACCACAATTTCAAACTCGACTGTTTTAGCAAGGCCGGGCTTTGTTTCACTGAGCTGACGACAGCAAGTGACGAATTAGGAAATGGCACGTTGTAGCTGGGCTTTATTTCCTGTTTGCGCAAGTTTCTTTTTTATTCCAACAGATTGCGAACGGAGGAACAAGTCAAAAAGGAAGCAAAGAAAACAAAACAAAAAAAAGGGCGTTGGGCTGAGAAGACAGCTCGCTTACAGGTCCAAGAATAAGTCAGTTTGGAGCTGAAATAGCAAGCAAAATGCACGCATTTTACTCCATTTGCTGCTCAGCCCAAGCGAACCAAGGCATTCAATTGCTAACAACAAAACAAATGTAGCACTCTCTAGGTGAGATGGCTCAGTTAGTTCACTGTCTGATTGCCAGTAATCTCGTAGCGTAGTTGAAGCAGTCAAGAGTAGGTTTCAAGCTTTGTTGTACGAAAACCCTAATACATGAAATAAACGGACATGAACCCTAATTATTGAACAGGATTCGCATGGCTGGCTTGAAATCCTACGCTGAAGCGAAATCGGGAAAACAACGTTGTCTTTGCATTGAATCTGACAAGCTGAAGACAAGCCACATGTGCAGTGTGAGATGACAATCAAAGTGAGGCTAATTATGTTTTGCTGGCTGACAGGCTAAAGCATTTAGTCCGTAGTAGGCGCTTGCGGTGGGTGTATAAGGGGGCCACGAATCCTCAGTAATAGGTGGATTTTACTTTTGCAAATCTCCAGAGGTAACATATTAGGCTCGAGCGAAACAATTTGCTATGGATAGAATACGAGCCTGACAGCAGCTGTTATGAAGACCTTGGGCGGGTAGCTGCAGTGCCAGACTTGCAATTCCAGGGGATAAGAACAAGTCAACAAAGATCATGACAAATGTGAGCCCCCTTGCTCAATTATTCCATATGCTTTCCCAGGTTTCTGCCTGCCAAACCTTTACTAGTAAACAACGGCTCCATTCTTGTCTGTTAGCTTAATAAATCCCTTCCTGCCAACCGACAAAGGCACTGTCATTAGCTCACGGCATCGGCGGCTTCCGATATTGTTGCTTGCCTTGTCAAGCTAGACAGACGTACTAACTCTATTAGCTCTTTTTCCCTTTCTACACGTAGGTATAACGTTAGTCATTATTACTAGTTGTACTAGTACCAGGACATACTACTACCAAGACAGCCTTGTTTTGTGCTGCTGCTGCTGTTATCCAGGCTTCCCACCTGATCGGCATGAAACTTCGACGAATTTTAGACTGAGCTAGACAGCTAGTGAGTGGTATTGCCTTGTTTGAATCCACCTTCTGATTTGGCCATTGGTAAACACTAACGTAACGTCAGTTCCGGCACTTATTGGTAAGCGTCGTCTTTCACTCCTCGTTTACAAATCCAATTGACAAGAAGAGCGTGGTTTAACAAATGGACCCCTTCCTACTGCTTATAGAAACAAGTTGGCTGGCGACAAAAAATCAAGCAAGGGATGGCAGGACAGCAATATAGGAAACGCAAAAATGTGTTAGAACGGCTAGGCTTTTGACAGGCTTGAAGGATTTAGCGTGCTGTGTTGGTAATAGTAGTCAATAAGCCTTGAAATGGACATAAGAAAAGATGATCTTCGCAGCCCTTTAACCTTCGGTCGACAACATGATACGACATAGAGCTAGGTTTATTTTTACGTGATTGTCTTTAGTAAAGTCAAGTCTGGATTTCCTTTTGTCAGGGCCTCGGCCAGGCTTTTGCGCATTTGCGAGTGAAAGCTACAAAGTACACACGCATGAGGAGGCGCTGGTTTAAGTAAATACAAGAACGCACCGGTTTTCTTCCCCGCTGTATTGCTTCTTTCTGAGGCTTGGATTATTGGACTGCTAGAAGTCATCGGGCTACTCTCACATTTTTTTTTCTTGTTATACTGTTTTGATTTTCGCTTGTTGTTGGTTCCCCCTTCTGTAGTATCTGCCCATACTTATGCAAGAAGAAAATCCCCGGCTACTTGACACCTGGCCCGGCCGCCATCTGACTTGTCTAACTTTGTGAAAAAAAAAAAATGACAGCCAGCCTGGATACTACTTGGCAAGGGGCGTAGAAAGGGAAGGACGGATCGGCCACCTCGGTCGGTTGGACTCGGACGGATTGACTGACTTACAAATACTACTGGCAAAAGTGTGGGTGAAGTAAGAGGGAGGCAAGGTGTGTATTGAAGAGATAGAGGGGAAAATGCAATGACTAGCTCAGAAGATTCGGAATTGTAACGCAACAAACACACACTCTGTAAAAAAGAGACAAAGGGCTCAGCCAGCCAGCCAGCCAGAAGTAACCAAATGTGATGGGAACCCGACGCAACGAACTATAGGATGTATAGGGTAAGGCTCTATCTTTTTTTTTTGCGCACACCCCCAAGTTTTACTTTGCCTAAATCCCATTGCTGCTGTTATTGCTGATATTGTCGCTCCTGTTGTCTCTTCTAGTCTCTATGGGAAAACTGGTTTCCACGTCCAGCCTGATAGAGATGTGAATCTTATAATATTTAATTGTTGGTAGATCCTATACAGTAGCAATGGCAGGTTTTTAAAAGGACCAAGGCGAAGATGGAATGTACAGTAAAAGAGAGCTAGCAAAGCATGGAGACTAAGCCGCCTCATATTTACGGCTGGTCACATATGAGAAGTGGCAGACTCTGTTGGCACTTTTGTAAGTCCCTCATTAGCTCATTAGGCAAAGACGTTGATGTCACTTTTAATCTATTTTATTCTTGGCCTTTATTTTGTGGCTTGCTTTTTCCAGAAAAAGGAAAAAGAAAAAAGGAAAAAGAAAAAGAAAACAAGAAAAAAAAGAAAAAAAGAAAAAAAGAAAAAAAAACTCATGGATTATCTAAAACGACATGAGAGGAAAGAAAAAGAAAACAGCAGATGACAGCTGGCATGGCATACTAGGCTTAAAGCCACAAACTCAATAACAAACTAAACGGAAAGAACGAATGCGAAGTCAGGTGATAACAGAGAATAGAACAGAACAGAAAAAAGAACAACGAAATATGCAGAGAAAAGGGCAGTTGCCTCTAGGCGAGCTGCATTAGGTTACCATTGAAAATACGGAAAAGAAAGGACTTGACAAAGGAAGGAATGTCGAACTTTTGTGGCAGTTGCGAAAGCAGGTATCCGCTTTTAGGTTACAGCTTTCAAATTTGCTGGTCCCGGCGGCTGATATTCCAGCTCTCTTCCTTTTTGTCACCGTTTTTCTTGGCTAACGCACAGCACAATCTGTTTATTAATTCACAGAAAAGTGGCGTCAATGATAACCGACTGCTAATTCAACGAGATGCGCATAGCGGGTAGTGCTTCTAGTGATATACCAAACTTACTCTACAAGGCTCAGGGGAAGGTAATACTAATATTATCACTTACATTATATTATATTATACTTGAGTTTTAAACATAAGGGTGCTGATTATAGTAGCGGGACCTTAACTACACCGTACAGTATATTTATAACGTTGCACAATCTTTCTGCCGAGTCAAGCTAAGTTGCTTGAGCTAGGTCCTGGATTTGCCACTTGTGTTATCTCAGGACAGCCAAAAAAAATCCGGGGAACAAAGGCTTATAAGACAAAGCTTGAACTATGGTTAGAGAGCCTTGGTGCATCTACCTGTACCTGTGTTTGTGTTTGAGTGCGCTTTTATTGCCTTGGTCTTCATTACGCTGCATAGAGCCCAAGTCTCACTTTCTAGCGATTGATTAACTTATAGTACTGCAAGTGCTACTGCAGACGTCAATGGTACTTAACTTCTAGGCGATAAGCTGTCATTTTTTGTTGGTTCTCGTTGTTGCCGCACCCCTAAAGCGACCTAAGTAAGTATGTGTTGAATCCATAGCGGCCACCTATAGGCGCCAGCTCAGTGATCCATACTATTTTTTTTTTTTTTCGCTCCATTGACGACAAACAGTGCCATGTTTTTGCTTTTTGCCGTCTTTATTATTCCTTTTGTTTCTACAGCCACCCTTCGGGCTATCCAGCCCCGAAGTGTGTGCCTTGCTTGAGGTTGGTGCATTTTCCGTAATATTGGCTTCTCCTTCCCTTAATATGTCAGGTATCTGCGTATTTTTTCTTTTTTCCACAGACAAATACGTCAGAACAGAAAATCCAATCTCAGCGTTACATGTTGCTGATCGGCGGCGGAGGTAAGAGAGCGACATCGCTGTAAAGGCTGGTTTAAATCTTGATGATGTGTACATCTGTGTGTAAGTATGTAGGTACAGAGCGATCCCAGTACTCGATACGGTATCTGCTTGCGGTACAAAGCCTGCTGGACCAGTGCTGAACAGCCCAGCCAAAGCAGGCAGCCGCCTCTTCTTTTTGGATAGATGGCAGGACCTGACTTTGACTACGCCCTTTCTTGACACCCTATGTTGCAGCGTCTGTCAGTGTTGACATGGTACAGAACCAGATTCAAGCGAGCACAAGAGCTAGTAGACAGAAGACAAAAGAAAAAGAAAGAAATGGAAAAGCCACATAACTTTGGAGGCGTGATCTAATATAAAACGCTGGATATGCAGGAAGCCTGTTTAGGATAGACAGCAGGCAGTGAGGGTGCACGACACAGAATAAAACCAGGAAATCAAAGGGAGGAGAGGCATGTGTGCACTACTCCGTAGACAAAGCAAATCACGAGTTGAAAATGCACTGTAAAGTGATAGTAGCAGGCTTGCCAGCTAGTCAGGCCCACTACGTTGACATGCAACTCAGCTGGTTTTTTTTTTTTTTTATAGTTGTCCGAGGAACAAAGGACAGAAAAAAAAGTGCAGCTGAGTTCAAAAAGCGAAAAAGCTAAGAGCTATTACGACGCCTTCTTACTTCGGCCCTGTATTTTCATGCGTTTCTTTTTCACGTAGCCGAGATTTCTTGGGCCGAAGTCAGGGTAGCAGACAGTGCACATCTGTTTTGGGAAATACAGCCAAAGGGAGAGAGGCAAAGTGAAATTCAAAGAAATAGCAGTAGGAGGAGGTGATTCCATTTTCACAAATCTAATGCGACGTAGTGTGATGGCTGACATGTTACAAGGGAGAAGCTAGTAAAGATAAAAAAGCTCTACCAAGACTGAATTTTCACAAGAAACACGACAGAAGATATTGCCAGAACCAAAACCCAGGGATAAAGGAGACGAAGCATTCATCCTGTCGGCCTGCGGGTGTCCGTTTTAGTGATGTTGCTGTTACGGCCCGATGGCCAAGGGAGGTTACACCTCAGCTCATCATGGCTGGAAGGATACAACTCGAAAAGACCTACTACTTTGGACAAAGCCTGTCTTAGACGAGGACTGCGGCGTCTTGCGTCTTGCGAAGCCATAATAGTACTACTGCTACTACATCATTGGGCTCCAGCCGAGGGCTGGATAAGGCCTAATCGGCATTTAGTGTATGACTTGCGGCCGGAAGCAATGACGACACAGCCAGTGACTTTTTACAGCACGACAAAAAGAGTGGTGGAACAAGAATGGGCCCGAGAAGAACACGAAGACAAAAAAAAAACGTCTGCAATAAGCTCGGAATGGCCAGGCATGCATGCAACAAAGCAAGCCAAAACGACAAAACTACTCTAAACCAGTAAAAATATAGTCTCGGATAGATGAAGCAGCGGAGGTTTTCTTGCCTTCGCCATGTAAACAGCTTTTTACTTCTTACATGGCTGCACGCCCAGTCACAGCAGGTGACAAGTTCAATTTCCTTTTTTTTTTGTATTTGAGTTGGTCTAGTTCGCGCCGGTAAGAGCTCTACATAAATTCGCCAGATCAAGCGAGATATTGCTGGCTGTTTAGGCGCTGGACACTTGTTAAGTTTCTTTTGGTGCGTTGTAAGTCGGTAGGACAATAAAGGACGGGAAAACAGCTATCAGCTGTAAAGCAAGGGGCTTAAGTACTAAAAGCCAGCGAGCTGAGACTCGCAACTAATGGGTTCTAGGGCCGCTGGGGCAGGACGTACTTACTCAAGTACTTGCTTGTTTACAGGTTGTTTCTGTCGCCATTTTCCAGCGACGAGGTCTGGTCTTTCTTGGCTGTGGTGTCCGATTCCATACAAAGCTACGGAAGAAAGTATATAAGAAGATGTGTAAGAAGCATTATTACTCTTCTGTTCTAGCGTGACAAGTGCCACTTGGTGCGAGGGCTCAGCTGGTCTTGTAATGTTTAGCAAGTCACTTGTAGTAACAAAAACAAAGGTTCCTTTTTTACTATAGCTGTAATAGCTGTAATAAAAATGAAGGCTTATTGTTAATAAATTCTGTAAAGGATTAGGCTGACTTTGCGAATAAGGTGCGGCTCTCAAAGTTAGGGCCTGTGTGCTTGTAGCAACCCTTGTAATACCACGTATTAGTGCATCCTTCAACCTTTTTTTTTCTCTTGTATACACCTTTATCTATTATCCATTGCCTTTTGCCTACTGAGCTACGAGTTTTAGTGAGCAGGTATAGTGAGACAAAACAATTTTAAAAAAAAGGGCATTATCTCGTCAACACCGAGCGCTACATAGGGATTCGCTTCACACATATAGACCGTTTACTCTACAGTCCCGTATACTGCATAAGGGAAGGAAATTAGCTGGCTCGCGCTGTTCAGATCCAAGCCATATCGGCGCCACTGGCCTACAAATGAGCCTGTCACAGCAGTATCCCCGCTGCTGAAGGTGCAGCCAGCTGCACAGCCAAAGGCAGTGCGACGTCTATTCGTCTTGTTACCAGGTCCTCCTGGTGTTACTGTTCCCTCGACTTGGAAAGAACAGCCGCCGAACAGGCGTTTCTCGGTGCCCAGCCAAGGAGGCCATTTCCCATCTTATACATGAGAAAAGGAAGAGAAAGGGCGTTACGACTTAGCCATGTTAGACAGAGGGAGTAATAATTGTGTGTGCAAGGCAGGGTAGATGAAGAATATAAAAAGACAGGCTCGCTCGATGCGTGGGCAGTAATGCCGTTGAGCTGTCAAATTCATTATGAGCAGCTGTGTATACATGTACGATCCAGCACTTGTTCTAATTTCAACCAAGTCTTTTCATTATTCTTTTGATTATTATTCTCCGTTGGCACTATTAGCACAGTCCAAACGCCCAAACGAAAATAGAGAAACAGCAGCCGGCGGTATACCACCAACCGACATGGAACAGGTTTAAGCACCATGCATCTACAGAAGTAAGTACTGTGGTTATACTCCTAGCGAACAGCACTGGAGCCGGCTGAATCGTGGCTGAATGGACGTGGCCGGGTCCAAAGTATCGCTAGTGGATCTGTGCAGCGGCGTTATGCTATTCATAGCGCCACAAAACCATGTAGGCTAAGCCGGCCGAAGCCTTACCATTGCCAGGTAGTTCTAGTAGCAGTGGTTAGTAGTAGGCCATCGCCTGCACGAGGCTGCGGCACTGGTTGCGCAGAGAGCCCAAAAGTTCTCTGTCCAGTATCCAGTCTGGCATCGTATATTCCCTCGCGGACTCAAGGTGGATGTAAAATAGTTCAATCAATCAATCAATCAAAGGCCATCGCACTGTTATAGACATTCCTAAAAGAGAATAACCGGACGGAATTCGCAGGCTTCGCAGGGCGAGAAACAATTCATAGATCGGGTTCTTTGGACGGCAGCTTTACCAGAGAGGAAGAAAAGAAAAGCAAAAGAAAAAAAAAAGATTAGAGTGCACAGGACACAGTGCAGTCCAACTTGAAGTTTATTTCCTTGTGGGCTTTTTGTTTCTTTGCTCCGACCACTCTCCAGTCAAGCAGGAAGATAAAGAAAAAGAAAAAAAGAAAAAAAAAACATGGGGTTTGAAGGTCTAAGCTGGCGGTGAAAGTGTAAGATGCCGGAAAGGCCTTTTCGCGGTTCGGGAATTCTTTTTTTTTCTTCTTTTTTTTTTCTTTCCTTTTTTTCAGCTGTGTTATTTCGGGATATTCTGGCAACTTGGACGTAAAAGTTTGAACTTGGTCTGGTCTATAGGACAAGAAAAAGCCCAGAATGCATGTAGAATGATAGAAGGGCCGATTTCTGGCTGGAGAAATGCTTGCGATTTCGCGGTTAGTGGTTTAAAACCGGCGAATTCTTTCTTGGGTATTTTCTTTTTTACTTGGTCAAAGGTCGTGGGTTGGCCGGCGAAGTAAAGCGTTTTCTTCCCACCCCCACAAGTCGCATCTGGTCCGATGTCTACCTGAAGCGGTCAAGCTCCATTACCTGTGACATTTTCCCATGTATCTGGTACTTCTACTGGTAGCATTAACTTGGTAGTCATTTAGTCTGGGTATATTCACGCCCAAATTGCCAATATCGTATAGAGAATAAATGAAGCCATCCTAAAAGTGACACTGCTCGGAATATTCTTATGCTTCAGGGCTGTGAGACGCAAAGAATGAAGGAGTAAATACAAAAGGTTACAACCCAGTTAAGAAGGGTAGGAAAATAAAAGCAAACTCAAAATACGCTTTGATATGGGCTGTTTCTGCGTCATCTCATCTTTTATTTTCATTTTCATTTTCACTTTCTTTTTTTTTTTCCCTCTAGCCACCGTGATCCTTCATTTTGAAAGAAAACTACTTGCTGTAGTAGTACTAGTATCTCCAAATATTGCTTCATGATGGCTGACAACGCTTTATAGAACACTGGCACTAGCAGTAGTAATGGTACGTACAGTGTTCCATCCACCTTGAATATAGCCCCCATTAATAACGCGGCCTATATCTCGGGCTGTTATGGAAGTCGGAGTCTTCGTAAACTCCTGGTAGTATATCGGCCGTCGGATGCTGTGGACTTGACGTTGCCATGAGCCAATTAACACCTACCACTAGTATTACTAGTGATCCGACAGCTTGGATGGACAGACATGGCAGCTGCATCGTTGACAAGCAGAATAAGAGAAAACACTCCTTGTTCCTCCTCGTAGTTGCCGTCCATGGGGCTGGGACAAAGGTTCCTAAGTATTTGCCACCTTTCTTCTGAGTGTCCTTAGTCCCAATTCTCCGGTATTTTGTGCAT
Source organism: Thielaviopsis musarum (assembly GCA_001513885.1). NCBI lineage: Eukaryota > Fungi > Ascomycota > Sordariomycetes > Microascales > Ceratocystidaceae > Thielaviopsis > Thielaviopsis musarum. Next base: position 51,195 of record LKBB01000096.1, read on the forward strand.
TTATTCATGGTACAGCTTTGTTTGCGTGCTTGAGCTGTGTTTTAGTCTGAGCCATTTCCCGGCTTTGAGTCATGTCATTTTCCATGCGAGACTATTTTGCTGGATATATTGTGGCGGAACAAGAACGAACGGAATTACCAAGTTGATGAAATGAGTGCATGGGCGCGCACGAGCCGGGCTTGGAGCCGTCCGGTGGGCGTGTTTTCTTTTATGTTCCTTTTTCTTCAACCATGTACATGTACTGTTCGGAGGTCGTTTTTTTCTAGACGCTCTCTTGGGAGACTGTCTGTTTTAGGACGTCCCGAAAATTCTAGTTAGAGTATTATATAGCCAGGCTAAGCATTGATATTGAAGTTGAGCCGTGCGACAGGATAAAAATTAGCCATGCAATATCCGGCGTCGGTCGAATTTTCAAATTTTTCATGTAAAAATGTAAAAAGTAGTGTCGAGATCAGACCAGTTGTTGGTCTAGCAGACGCTTCCCTACATACGGAGCTTTTTTTTTTTTTTTTTTTTTTTTTTTTTTTTTTTTTTTTTTTAGGCAGCGGTATTTTATTCTTCGTGTCAAGCGTGCATTGCCGAGCTGAAATCCGTCTCGGGAAGCAATGACATTTATTGACACTGGTTGTTACTACTGCTTCTAGTAGAAAATGCTTAATACTATTTACTTAAGTAAGTAGGTACTTACATATAATTCTTTGTCATATGAATAACCCTCAATCAAGGTTCTTTTGACTTGTCTGTCAAATATGCCTAATTTCTTCAATACCTATATCATCCCACTATTTCATACCATTTATCTTTCCACCTGCCTGTGCTGTGCTCAGGTGCAAGACTTATAGGCCGCTATAGCAGCATTCGCTTCCAAAACCATCCATGGCATTGGTCCCTGCGCCGACTTTTTCGGCAAACGAGCAGCTCGACAATCTGCCATTGCAATGGACCAAATCTTACTGAGAGAAAAGAAAAAGGCCCAAAACCGTGGGTTCATGGTGATTGGCTTGATATCTAATTTTAGGACATGCTTACTTACTTTTGTACTTATATCATTGCACATCTACTGCTCTGTATATTTATATTTATATGGTACTACTATATTTATGGACATAGTATTGGCATAACTACATAAATATGCGCCCTATGCATCTCTTTCTGTACTACAAACCCGGCCACAGCACTTCTTCGATGGCCACTTGTCACTATCACGACGATCTGGTGTCGCTGTAGCACAACTGCCCTGCAGCTTGGATGCTGTATGTTTTATATTTGATGACTTGCTGATATGGCCGTCATGTTGAGGGGATACAGCAAGGATAGAGAGCAGCCACGATTACGCCGTGGATATCAGCAGTGGTAGCAGAATACGGACATGGAGGCTAAACTGTGCCTGTGCAATATATTCTGTACTGTGGCTGGGCCTGGCACTGTGTTGTCTGTACCCAATGTGGGATTCATGTTCCAGGTGGTGATGCTGGCGCTGGTGCTGATGCTGCACTACATTCTTGATACATGTCACTACATAAAGCAACCGATTGTGCGTACAGTGAGTACTGTTACCCACAAGGCGACCTAGATTGTGGACCTGCAAGCCTCGAGGCGGCTGCATTTACATGGTACGCTTTTTGGAGAATGTGTCTTTGATAGACCTATTGAGATTATGTACCGATTGTCGACTGGTAGCCCTTCTCATTCATCTGCTCCCCTTTCTCCTGCTTCTATTGTACTAGCATCACTCACACCCCCAACGGCCTCGACTGTCTCCACTACTCCTAGTAGTATTGGCGATCTTGATCACGACCTGCCCTTAAAGGAACATGGTCTCTACCTTGACAGACATGTGCTGCAGTCGTCCATTTTATCACTCTGCATTTGCGTGGCCAGTTCCACCTCTAACAAATGTCAAATAAAATGACAGTGTTCCTATCAACTCACCACCCCCTATCCACGTCTTGTATTGTCCCGGCTTACTGCTCCGGCCTGTTTGCTCGCTCGGTATTTTCCCTTGGACTTGCCCGTTTCGAACACCTTGACAGGAAAACCAAGCACTGACACATCCTTTTTGTTTACAACACATGCCCTAAGCGGAAACCTGAAAGGCAGCACAGACCATGCCGGTCAGTGCTATTTTACAGTGGCATGGTATTGTGGCTCAGAGGGGCGGCAAGGTAGAGAGGGTGTAGCAAAGACCTTTTGCACAAGCACTGGCTACAACGGTAGTAATACCACGCTTTACAGATATTGCGTGGGCGACAGCTCATAGCGTTGCAGCAACAAGCCATGACATTGACATTTACATGCCCGACAGGAAGCTTGGATGTTGCTACATTTTGTGGCCATTTTTACTTTCTTAGAGCCCAAAGAGGATATGGCCACAACGACACGAGAAGTTGCAAGGCTTGATACGAGTTTTCACCATAACTCAACAAACCGCAAACAACAACCTTTTGGCGAGCGCACATCACTTACTTTTTTTGGCCGCAGGGAAATCTTGTACTTTGTCATAGATCCTCGATAGACGAGCCACGCCCCCTTTAGGCACCCTTGTCGTGGGTCGTGGCTTTGCTTTGCCCAAGGCCTTGCCTTGCCTTGCCTTGTTCCATGAACAAAAGACAACGGGCGATGTGGTGGAAAAGGGAAATAGCTCCTGGTAAGGCCCTGTGAAGAAAAAGAAAATACTAGAGGTGAGAACGAAAAAGGCCGTTTGTTGTTTCCGGGACTCGATTTCTTGTGGGTTTTCCAACAAACATCAGAGAGGGGGGTGATGGACAAGGGAGACACGGAGCCCTCCGCCTTATGTTTCCAGAGTTTCTGCACTGAGCCCTGCCAAACAACCCGTTTTATTTTTCCTGGCTCGGGTTATTTACCAGTTCGTGTAAGAACTCCTTAGTCGACCATACTTGAACTTTCCCATTCTACAGCACCTCTACAGAAGAGGAAAGCCCCTGTACAGAGTCTGTGCCGATGAGAAACGCCCTCTCAAGGTGAGGCTCTGAATCTCCAAGATCACCATAATCTAACTGTTTATCCGCATCTGCAGTCCGTGGCTGTGCAAGGCATCAAGAGAATCTGTCTTGAAATGAACGCGTAGACAAGAAGTCAATCACTAAAAGTTACTAACGTCAGTGAAGTCATTCTGCAGAGGACTTGCTTAATCAACCCTTGGGCTCTTATCTACTCAATTTGCTGCCCCCGTCCTCCTTGGAGAAACCAAAAAGAAACATGTGCATATTCCCACGAACTCATGCCTATTCAACAACTGGTTCAACTGTTTTCTCTGCCTTTTTCCTTCCCGGAAACACCGATGCTGCACCAGTCCAGACCCAACAGAAAATTCTGCTGTGAACCTCCCAAAATTCACCAGTAACATGGGGCCAGTTAGGAGAAATGAAGACCTAGGGAGCGAGGGGGTTGGCACCGACTAACACGTGTTAGGGTTGTGTCCACTTACAACGACCAAAAAGATAAGCGTGCTATAACCATGAATCGAACATGGGTCGCGTCGGATTTGCAGAATCATAAGGTTTCCACAACGGCGCATTCTAACCACTAAACTATTATAGCTTATTAACTTGTAATCGATGCTCTGAATTTAACTCTATATACCTTTGGGGGACTGGTTTTTTGGCGCCTCTATTGTTTTTTCGTGTTAATTTTTAAGGCACATCTTTCTAATACCTCCCTCCCGAGTAAGCAGAAGCCTCTTGCCTACACTGCAAGACTCTCCATTCTCTATGACCTGACAAGATGCTTGGAAGCCCTCCTCTCCTTCTAGTGCCACTATACCTTCCCAAGCAAACCTCCCAAATCTCAACAGTTGCTACCCCCAATATTGCGTCGTATATTCCCACGCGGAATCAAGATAGACGTAAGATAGTTCAATCAATCAATCAATTAATCAAGGAGACCCCAATTTTTTTCACCGCTCGAAAAAAAAAGAAGGGTGTTTATTTCCATATGGAAACTTAGTCTCGGGATCCTCTAGGTGCGACCTGTTTGCTAACTTTTGTGTTTTATTCGTTCTCGTTGCGGCAAGATCCCGACTGACCGCCTGGTAGTGGCGTGTGCAATATGGGTAGTGGAATGCAGAATAGTACTTGTAGTACAATATTAAAGCAAGAAAAGAGAAAGAGACAAGCAAAATCCCACAGAAAGGAGGAAGATGGCGACTGCTGCAGACAACGTCACATAGTGCTGGTAATGCTTCAAGCTGGACAAACAGAGCAGCAGTAGTATATCAGACATACAAAAGACAAACGGGGTGGCAACCAATAATTTGTTAGGGCATTAGAGCACCAGTGCGAGGGTGTATCTTACTGGTGTGTTTGGGGGTTGGCGCGCCGTAACCCTAACAAGACGAATAAAAGGATTTGTGTTGTGGTCGTTCTGTAGTCAGTTGTTTATGTCGTTCCAGATCTGCCTAGATCCAGCACGTTTTGTCGTTTTCGGCGCTCAGTCATTGTTGCATTGCTATATTATTGCGGATAAGCCTCCTTCAATGTGTTGTGTGTGTTTGTCTTTACGGTAAGAAAGGAGTATGGCGTTTGGGTTGCGAAGAAGATTGGTGGACGTTGTACAGCAGCAAAAGCTGAGCCAGCCTCGTGATTTCACAGGGTAAAGGAGGTGCATTGAGTGTATCTAAAAGATAATGCTACCAGAAAAATGCAATATGCCAAAACGGTCGGGAAACATAGGCTAGACAAAGTGCGCGGAGCGCCAGGCCTTGTGTTATATCAACACCCTCTTTTGTCACGTCGATATTCACGTTGATATTCGCTGTGACTGTCTTTGTGTGACTTGGCGCAGAAAAAAAAAAGAATTACTGAACAAACCGTTGTACTTGCGCTGTCTTATATGCCCTCGCTCGACCTACCAGCTTCAAGCATATAATAAGCACACAGAAATATGACCAATTTTCACGGTATAACAGGAAAAGGGGCTACAGAAACTGATGCCGCACTAGCAGGTAAGCTTGAGACATTTGGCAGGTTTGATGATAGTTCAGCGACAGAGTAGAAATAACGGGCAGCCAGAGTTGAGAAACAGGCTTGGGACAAAATCAATGTGAAAGCTGCCATTACGCTTTGACAGATTTGTCTGGCCGTTTGTTGATAGAAGTGAAGTGCTATGAAGTGAGGTTGCGAGTCGGCCATGTCTGCGGAGCTAATATCGGTAGGGAAAGTCTCAGCGGGTGTTATACTACTAGTACTAGTACTAGTACTACTACTACCACTACTACTACTACTACTACTACTACTACTACTACTACTACTACTAGTAGTACTTTATTTTCTCGTATTGCCGTGCATCACAATACACAAAAAAAAGAGAGCAAACACAGGTCTCGGCGCATTACCATACAGGTCCGGACAGATACATGATGAAAGAAATATCCCGCTACAGCGTCCGTGAGTCGCCTCGTGTCTTTTATGCTTTGTTCTTGCCCGAATGCCTGTCTCTGCCGCCTTCCGCATTTCTTCCTATCCTCCTTAGTGTTTTGGACTTTGTGGTCCTGTAGATAATATTTCCTCGTATGCCCCAAATGTCTTTTACAAGTCTCTCGAACGTGTCTTGCATCCCATTCTTGTTTCTGCTAGTTCCTATGCGCGCTGCACGAGCCTGAGACCAAGGTCTTGGAGTCATCACGGTTTTCGTGAGAAAGAAGACGGCCACACTTGGTCTTCAGCTTCGATAACATCAAGCCATTGCTAGAGCAGCTCGTGTAAGAGAGGGCTCTGTAATTTCCTGCGTGTCTCATGATAGAGGTTTGTCGAACTGGATCGATCAACTAACTCACTTACATGCTTGCTGCCTATAGACCTTGGAGACTACACGCCCCACTAGCCCTGTCGGCTCCTTTAATTCCTAGAACGAGGGTCTTTTGACGTCAGTGAATCGATACTTTCTCTACTCGCAACCACATGTTGCCTCTTTGATGTTTGCTTGGCATCATGCTGGCAGATTTGACTGACAGGAAAAGAAAGCAAAGTAGTTGAGGGACCAGGGGTTTTGCCTTTTACTTCCGGTATTAACCCATATTTACAAAGCCCCAAACTCCCTGTCATTTTCTAAATACAACTAACCGAGCCTATGGAATCAGCGGTATCCGAGAGAAAATATCAAACTAAAAAGAATGATCGCCCATCAAAAATGTGCACTGCTTAGCAAACGCCGCAGATTCCTGGCATGGTCCTTGTTTATTGAGCTCGTTAGCGAGACCACGACAGTTCGTGCTCGGTAAATAGAACTTCTTAGTGAATGAAACATAGCGATTAAAAGCTATGAAAAGCTTGATAATGGCTGTGAGGCTGGCTCATAAGGCGCTTTGCTCCTGTGGTGACGTGTCGGGCCAAGCTGTTGGGTTTCTGCCTCGCCTTATTCTCGCTCTGTACTTAGACACATAATAAGGCCTTGCCATGTAGATCAGGCCACGACCTCCCTATCATGGCCATTATTAGGTTCTACAGTGGCCTGCCGAACCTACTACATACCACGAAGTCGCTTTGACGTTGCTTTTCTTGCTGTCTGTACGTATTAGTATGTGAATAGTACTAGTACTAACTAGTAGTACCACTGACATACCAAGAGGCAGTACAGCATGCGCCTCATGGCGGCGCTCCGACTTGAGGCAGGAATCAAACCCTGATGCAGCTATGCGGCAGCAAGATGAACCTGGCTAGGGCACTCGATCGGGTATCGGGTGTACGGATGCAGACACAGGGCTGACTCGATGATTCATCTAGACTACGCTCTACAAAAACTCTATCGTGCATACAACTACTACAAGTAGTACTACTAGTACTAGTGCTAGATTCACGGAATTGCCGATGCATCAAGGACTTGATTGCATGTTAACCCCAACCATGTTGTTGGAGTCACGTGATAGATCATACCGCTATGTGCGCTAACCCTGAGAGCCCCTAAAGACCGACCTTGAGCCGCTATAGTGGACAACGCTAGCGTTGCCAAAAGACCCTTTGCACTCCGTATGAAGGCACGCTAGAAGCAGGTCAAAGAGCCAGGCTTTAGCGGCCGCTATCAGACTGCTCATACAATGGCACAGAAAATGTGACAACAAGACAAGGGAAGCTTCGATACAAGATCCAGATGCAGATGAAAATGCGTGCAACTGAGAAAGGAGAAAAGGAACAACTCGACTAACTGTTATAGGTTTAGGCATGAGGCACAGACAAGCCTGTAGTTTGACAGGGTGCTTCGTAGACCGTGAAAAACTCCTATGACGAAGTCACTAAGTACGGCGAGCAAGTGACTCGACGGCAGGGCTTATTTATGCCTTAACAGCAGCAAACCAGTCTTCAAGCATTAGTGGTTCACAAGGTGCTATTTGCCCTCTTTCCAGTGCTCAATGGAGGGGCACGCACATGTAACTCTAGGCCGGCACTTGAATGTCCCAGAATAAGCTACACACTTTGTAACATTGCTGGTTGCGACGGCCATCTGCCTTTTCATATTGTGTTTAGAGAAAAAAAAATGAGCCGTGGAAAGGGTTGTCGCCGACCGACACTTGTTTGTCGTCCGTCTGAAATATTGGTGTCGGAGTCGGACTTCAGTACAGCAACTTGCAGAGGTTAAACTCGGGTAAGACTGCCTTGTCAGATGGCAGATGGCTGTGAGCATAAATTGCCAGAGAATAATTTAGCGAAACTCGGATTTGGCTGGGGGATTGTAATTACGGAACAAACCTTCGCCGTAGATGACCGCTGTAAAGCCAGCAAGGCTTACTTCTCTTTTTTCTTTTCTGACAATTGAGTTCGTCTGTTGACGTCAAACTAAAACTCCCTAAACTCAAGTCTGACCAGCCCCTTCTTCAGGATTTTGTACGATACTTGGCTTATTAGCCCACTTGTGAGAGAAGAGAGAGACTGAGAAGAGAAAGTGACAAGGTTTTTCTTCTTCTTTTTTTTTTTTTTTTTTTTTTTTTCCCTTTCGTTTCCCTGGTTTTGTGTGAATCCCTCTGGAAATGTGAAGAATTACATGTACGGAGTACTTAAGTACATACAGGCACACACGTAGAACAAGAAACGACTGGGTAGTAATTTTCATCCACTACTACTAGTAGTAGTCAGGAACAAAAAAGTCAACAACGAAATGAAACTACAAGGGCCGTCCTGTGTCCACAAGATTCTAGCTTTGGAGAAAATAACTGGGCGGTAAGAGAAGAGGGGATAGGAGTTATGGAAAATTAGCTTGTGATCATTTGTCACATGGCTCGTTTGCTTTGCTATTGGATTTTTGCTCTGTTTTGGTGTTTTATGAATGGTATAAGGGGACTCAGCCTGGCACAAAATGCTAGCCTAAAGAGCGGATACGGAAGATATGTACCGACCGTATCTGTTTGCTCAGCGCGCCATAGCAGGTACTATGAGTAGTAGTAGTAGTGGTAGTACTGTAGTAGCTCAGACGATATAGGATGAGACTTGGAGGCCTACTAGATCGAGGCGATTATTTGAAAGGGCGCCAGTCGGAAATGCAGGGGCCCGTCTTCTATGATCGAGGTAAGCTAGCCAATCCTGTTGTTAACTTGCTTTGGTTGAGCTAGAAGCCTTTTATGTTATGAAGTACATAGTACTATTTATTGGTATCATGAATCAGATTCAAGGGTACAAGTTTATACTGGTATCGGCCCTGTCTAGATCAAAGGTGAAATGTAGATCCGCAGCGTTTTCTGCCGTGACAAGTTCACACTCTCGTATCATTCCTGGTTAGCACCAGGCCTCGTCCTGGGGGCCTTGTAAAAGGGGGTGTGAGAAAAGGAAATCAGGAAAGATGGCTCTATGGCAACAAAAGAGCATGGATGAACAGACAGGTGGGCAGATGGACATTTGACAGGGCTTCTAGCCTGCGGACTTTGGAAAGTGCTTTGTTTAGAATGAGACCCAGGCGTCTTTTTCTTTGGCTGGAAGCACAGGCATTGACATAGAACAGCGATGTGGGCATGGCAGGGCTCTGGGGACATATGCCAAAGATTAGGGTGGCAAAATATACGATTCGATGTCGGAGTGAAAGAAGCAAGGATTACGCTCTCAAACGCGCGCGGCAACTTTGAGTGCAAAATTCTATGGTGCTGGACAAGGAATGTCGGGGTGTATATTTTCATGATATTTTGTCTGTTTTTCTTGCACTATGAATATCTTTTGTTTTATGTATGGCAAAGGGTGGATAAGCTATTGTGCCGCATTTAACTTGTATGTGAATAAAATGGATGAAAGAACAACCTCGCCAAAGATTTGTTGGCAGGCCGTATTCAGCAAGTTTGCGACGTTTCAAGTAATGTTCGTGAGCCGTTCATTAACTGACATTTACTGACATGTCGCTAAGTTGTTGACTGCAGCATATCATGTAGGTACCGTTATATATGCAAGAAAGCACAGAGAAGCAGCTACTCCGTACAAGTAGAGGCCAGAGCCCGAGTCGGAGTAATATTTTGTGCCTTTTGTCCGTTCCGTAATGTTTACTACGATCGGCATAATGAATCTGTGTTTTGACTTGGCCTGATATTCCTTGGTGCGGGCGCATTCTGGCGGCATTCTCGTTTTCTCCTCTCTGGCCCCGTCTTTAGTCTTCAAGTATGCTCGTCATTGTTATTATTGAATTCTGCAACATCTTCAGCGTCATCTTGCGCCCGCTATTGGCCCTGGGCTCTCGGCACAAAACGTGTAAGAAGTGCTTCGGAGGCTTGGCTTTGCTTAGCCCAGCTTAGTTGAATCTGCCCTGGCTGGTCCTGCAACTCCGACCGGCTTTGTCCGGGCGAAATCTGCGCTTTGGCCGCCCTCTACTACTACTACCAGTACTACTCTGCACTCTCAACAGGCTAGGAAGAAAAAGAAAAAAGGCAAAATCGCAACCGGAGAGAAAAAGAAGGCAAAATCGCAGCCGGAGGGAAAAAGAAAGTAAAAAAGAGCCCGGGTGCGGTGCTTCCCTGCGAAGATCAAAGTTAATCTTGCATAACACCAGTCAGACACCTGCTAAATTCGCTCAAGTACGCCATACAATGCTACTAACGATTTCTTGATGTCTGTGAAGCACAAGATGACGGCTAACTCGTCCATTTCTTGACCCGGACTTCGATCGATACGGGTTTTGGTCCAGGCCCAGTAGATATTGCCAATATTCCTCGAACCACTTCCAGAACCTATACCGCCTTTACAGCCTGTTTTAATTTCGTTATTCTCGCTTCGTTTAAAGTGTTGCCAAACTGCAAAGATGAAGGTCGATTTTGGCGCACAAATATACTCTCTTTTGTTCTCGTCTCTTATCAAACTCCATTTATTCCCAGTTTTCTAATTTTTTGATGGGGATATTGAATCCGCCTTAGATAGACGCCTCCCTCCCATCCATCACAAAAAGAAGCGGTCAAAGCAACGCAACGCCAGCAACAAACAGAAACAAAACTAATTATTGACTTCCTTGTCATGGTTCGATTTGCAACCCTAAAAGCTTCTAGCCCCGTTTTGGAATGCTTCTCGTCTTCTGGCGCTAATAACTAACCAACTATACTACCACTTATTTGTAGTAGGGCTGGCTGATACAACCTGGGATCTTTTGTCAGATACCTCGCTTTATTAACTGAAAATGTACAGTACAACGATAGCTCCTAAACTTGAGCTTGGGCCAAAGCGGGCTCATGGAATATTTCGTTTGTCCGCTCCCGTTCCATCGAGTGTGAGGCGACAACGTAACCTAACTTCAACACTAACAACCACCCACCCCCTATGAAAAAACACCCCTAACAAAATTCCCCGACGCACATACTTATTTACTACTTATTAGTAGCAGTATTACTAGTATTCTGCTGCCTGTCAGTTGTTAGATAGTGACTGTTCCAGAACGCTAGAAAACACAAAATGGAAGCTCCCGAAGCAGGGCAAGTTTAGCCAAGTCTTGCGTTCTCTTTTAACGGTGCTCTGCTTGTGGGTGGCGTTTACCCGCTTTGCCGAAATGACAGCTGCCCTATGTTATCTGCCACCTGTCGCCAGATGTGAGACCAAGTTAATGTGTAAGTTCGAGTTCAAGCGGGTGCTACCTCGCGCTATCGTGGAGGGAGAGCTGGCACGAAACACGCAAAAACGAACGACACCTGACACATTCCATTGATCCACACATCTTCACAAAGGGCCTCCTGTGACTTCTCGTGGAATTCACTCTCAACTTTTCCAGATACAATTGTCCCTATCTTGACCCTTATTGGCCTTCTCCTGCATGCTGCCATAGATTCACTGCGGCGATTGATTGGCGCCCTTTGTCTCTGTATTACTGATTTCGTGGTTCACTGGCACCGCCAAGTGCAGCTGCACCTGCTTAGCCTCTTCGTCTTTGCGAAACAATACCGAATAATGCATGCCGATATCCATGTAGCCAGAGCCGAATTTCTCGGTGACCGTGGTGACTTTCGTTAAGCCATTGTTGCCGGCTGTTGCATCCACGAGAGCCGGCCGAAACAAAAAGGTTGTACTTATGTAAAACAAGACTCAACAGTACCAAGTAAATACCCCGTCATATGGATGGGCCCAAATGGCCACTAACAGCCAAGCAATGTTGCATTCTCAACAAACCTTTAGACTGGGCTGTGTATTTGTTTGAGGCTTGCTCTATTTGTCCTAGTGCTACCATAATGCCATGAGCACGGTCCTGTATCATCATTGTTCTTGTAGTCGTATACTACTAGTAGTGCGCTGTTGAATAGTGTGGCTTGCACTCATGATATGCCGTGCTGCTTAATTCCTCTTGCGACAAGCCATATGTTTTTTTTTGGTTGGTCCATGCGTCCGCCACTTCAAGTCAAGTCGTTTTTACACAGCCTAGCTCGGGCTTGTTTATCGACAAGTTACAGTTTGACGGTGACCGGGCAGTTCCTTAGTACATTCCGAAAAGTAAATAACCCATCCCAAGATCTTTTCTCGATTTCTAAAAAGCAGCGGTCAGTCATGTCACGCGTACCTGCTTCGACATCAGTTAGTATGCCTCGTTGCTGTTCTGGCAAGACCTGCACTGCACGGAAGCCCGAGGCGGTGTCTGTTTCTGCATTGCTGAGGTGCAAAAAGGCGGAGGGAATACATTGCATTGCATGCATCATAATGCACTAAAGCCCGCAGGCCTAGGTGCTGTTACGGCACATAAAGTGGCCTAGAGAAGGGGGATTGGGGGGGGGGGAAAGGCCAACAGGTGCTAGATTAGAGGCTGCTAAAAGGGCGGTAGGCAAGCCCGGGACTGTCCTCCAATAGCAGAAGCGAATTGATAAAACGAATGAACAAGTCGATTCACGGCCGGAAGTCGGCCTAGTCGTGTTCATGTAATCAAAGCCAAAGTACCCCAGAAAGATCAAAATATGCCCTATTTGAGACACAATGACGCATTGAAGTTGTCGTATAAACCTAGGTTAGCGTTGATTGGCATTATGAGCGACGATGGAGGGGTCAAGCGAAAAGACAAGAAGCGGACTCTGGTGAACATGAAATCTACGAAAACCGTCAGAGATAGCGGACTTTAATAAGAGAAGAACAATTACTGCTGGAAAATATTCCGACAGCACCACGAATCAAGTGCGTGCGTGTTATTGGATACACAATACTGCAACAGAAGCCTAATGGAACACTGTAATCCCCAGGGGTTTATCGGAGACTTTGACCGACCTCAACTGACTCTTGTTTGTGAACAAGGCTGGAGAGTTGACGGTGGGCGTTTTTTGTCAAGAAAAGCAGGCATTACTGAGCAAGTTGAAAATCAATACGGTATTTGCTAGTGCTAGAGAAATGGGGGGAAGAAGTTATAGCGCTTTTCCCAGGGCATGAAACCGCCTAAGTTCGGAGGAGCATGGCTGTGGATAATGACACTACCGGCACCCGAAAGGAGAAAATTATACTTCAAAAAAGGCCTACGCAGTACTTGTACTAGCGCCAGAACTTGGCAACAAAGATAAAAGTGGGACCACTTGGACTGCATTTTTGTTTTAGTGGGGCCTGTCATTTTAGCACATTAGGGGACAACAGGATCAAAGGAGAAATCAGAAATTATTTGATGAGTTGAACTTGGTAGGTATGCAATCGTACTAGTAGTACTATTAATGATACTGGCGGTCTGTTTAGTGACATCCTAAATCATCCAGCAGTCATCTGACATCAGTCAAACAACTCCTTTATTCTCTGTTCCTCTAACCAATCAAGTCGGCTTATCCCTCACCGTGATCCCCGTCCTTGTCGTATCCGTCAACGAATACTAATTGACGGCCAGGACATACTCATTTACTTGGTACCTGTTTCTCATTTTTGGATCGAATCGGGTCAAGGTGCCCCCCCAATCTAGACCGTATTTTCTTAAATGATGCCTACTTGTATAATCAGTCAAAAGTCTCCTGTTAAGTCTCCCAGACTCGCAATCTGAGCGCATACTTTTCCATTTAGTCTTTGTCTTTTCTGGCACTTGGCTTCAGCAAAACGCCCCCAAGAAAGCCGACTTGGTACAAAAAGAAAGCTAGTATGCACTACTAGTAACAAAAAGAGATGTGGCCGGCTCGTCTATCCTCCCGATACCCGATGACCCCCCCCCCTGCCATATAATGGCGTGTTACTAAGACGATGAAGAAGGGAAGAGCAAAGCAACGACAAAGTAAAAACGGCAAAGACAGCGGCAATAATCGCAACTAGGCAAACGAGCTTACTTACGTTGTCATGTTGCTCGGATTGTCCAGCAAGTGAAATTGGCGTGGGGGCCTGGTCGAAAGTTGCAGATTTCTTTAAGTATGCTTTTGCTTGAACCAACAAAACATACGAAGAAAAACGCAAAGAAGAAGAAGCAAGCCCTCCTCGTTGCTTGGCCCCTGTCAAAGAAGAAAAGAAGGGACAAAAGTCTTGGCTTGCATCGGCTAGACTGGTGCTTTCTAAAGCTGCCTTCTCTTGAGCCGTTTTAGCTTTAACTTGGGCTGTTTGTACTGGGTAAGTTTAAGCAAGAACATTGACGGTATGGGCTTACAGAACAAGAAAAAGAGGACTATAGCTACTGTGCAGAAACTCACTGAAAACGGCATCAGCATGTCAAATGTGGGAATGTTTGACAAGTCCCAGGCACTGGCTTGCTAGAGTGAATAAGACTCATATAGGCAGACTGGACACCATCATGATTCGTTCCCCATCCGAGCTCAAGTTGATGAGTCGACTTACTTGAGTACTTATTGCGTTGCGACGTGTCAAGTTACTACTGACTACAAAGTTAGTCTAGGCAAGGCTTGTTTGTTGCCATGTGCACACTCCTTTAGGCTGTTGGCTTGTGCACCCGTTCTGTTTTGCCACAACGACTTGGCTCTGATTGCGCAAAACAGATGGACAAAGCTTTCGTCTACTGAGTAGTAGTAGTACTACTATTACTATGATAGTACTACTAATACTAGCAACGACTTATAGGTAAACCAACAAAGTAGGCGAAACGCTGCAGTGTAGCGTAGCACTGTCATGCGAAAGCTCTTTCTAGGGAATCTTGATATGCGTGTCGTTACTCAGTAAGTACAGCCCTTGGAATAAGCCAAGTTGGAGGGGCGTGGCTGCTAAAACTTTAGTACGATCGAGCTTTTTTTTTTCTCTCTTTTTTTTTTTTTTTTTTTTTTTTTTTTTTTTTTCCTTTTGTTCCATAACTGCCTTGCGATTATACGATTCTTGCGGCCCTAAAGCTGCGGCTTGACAAGGGAAAATGAGGACGGGGTTCTGAAACTTGATTCCCAGCCCTATCTTTGGATCTCTGGGTCGTTTGGCCTGGTCTGTCTTTTCTCGTTTTCCTCTTTGCCTATTGGGTGTCATGGGTGGCATGCTAACTAACATGAGACAAGGGACATGGGAGAAAGGAGGAAGACAAGAGGGGTGTGTGTTTTTCTTTATTTTTTCTTTCGTTCTGGCCTACGACCCTTGTGTTTTCCACCTAACACTAGTAATTACTTCGTAATTCTTTTGAGACGGCATCTAAACGAGGAAAAAGAAAAAAAGGAAAAAAAGAGGGAAAAAAAAGAGGGAAAAAGGAAAAAAAAAGAAGAAATAAAGAAAGCAATAACAAATGGACGAGTCGTTGGAAGATTGATATCAAAACACCGATTATTGAACACCTGGTGTGATAGAGGGGAGATTGACGGCGTGTCACATGTGGAGCGCTTGCATTACAGCAAACTTGATACACGAGATCAACCAAGGCCCTTTTTTGTCCTTCTGTTGGGTTACAAGCCTTGGCCGATTTATCCTGTAGGGCCAATCTACAGTCCGGGGGCGCTTTTTGTTTCTGCACCAAACTGTGAAGAACTGCCATGTTGCCGCAGAGCAAATAGACAAGCAAGCAAGCATGTATGTCATGGCTTATACTGACTTGGGCTAGGTTCTCAGTCAGCGTGTGCATGTTTACAGCCTGATATGGTCTCAGACAGTGAAGACTGGGTTTAGGCTTTGAGTTAGGCTGGTCAAAGATCGACCGGCTTGCATGGCCACGCTCGGTACTCGGACTCTTTCTTGTTCTGTCTTGTGGTTTTCATCTCTGAGTTAATATGATTAATGTGCTACGTAATAATCTAGAACAGGGAGGTTGAAAGTGTAAAAAGTACCTCCTGTACTGCTGCGTTTGCGCCGCTCGATCATATACAGTGTAGCCCGCCCTGCACTGGGACGATATGGCACGGCATAGTAAGGCATGGAATGGAATGACAAGGTAGCTTCCTGTATGCGCTGAACCGATCAAGGTGGAAGCCAAACCAGAAGCCAGGCAGATGGCATATGCAGCAGCGTGGAGGCCTTTTGCTCCTAGAAAGATGGGATTTTCTCGTGTTGGCCTTCTAATCCAGGAGCAGGCTAAATACCAGTATGTAGTACCTTGATGCTCCGAGAATGAGGCGGGGTGAGGCGAAGTGTGGTAAGGCTAACAAAGGGGCCGCCAGAGAAAGATGCGCTGGCAGATGGATGCGTGCTTGATTATGCATCCCCTTTGTGAGCTTTGACGGCGATGGACAACGAAGATGGATGTGGAAATAGGGACGGGGCAGAGCCGGGGAACAGATGGGGGCTAGAGTGACAAGACAGGCGAGAGAGGCGTGCGTGTGTTTGTGATTGTGTTGATGATATGCATTCAGTTGTAGGTGTTAATGGTGCCCACACTGCCAAACATACAGCCAGACAGACTCGTATATTTTTGCATCCGGGTGTGCATTGCATTACATCTGCATGTACGCTGCATTTAAGTTTCTGTTATTGTTACGTCTGCGCCTCTGTTTACGTCTACGTCGGCGTCTGCATGCGTCCTAAGAATCTGGACAGAACTAGACACATGCCAACTCGACATGCACCTGCACGTTCTGGGCAGATTTCAGACTGTTCGGCTAAGGACCAAACTAGAGCTTCTCGAGTGCCCATGACATGCTCCCTGGCTTGGTCTACTGGGTTAAAAAGGGAAAACAAAAAGGTGGAACTGGTGGATTCCAGTGATGCGTGATATGTACACGGTCTCGACCATGCGCACTTCTCCTGGGAGGTGCTGCGGAACAAGAAGAAACGAGAAAGAGTAGCCGAAGTGAACGGTCTGTATGTCTTTCTGCCTGTCTATACAATTTCTCAAGCATTAAGGCATGCTTTTAGTCTCGCCTGTCATAGTGTCTCGAGGGGTGAGGTGCTTGGGAGTTGCATAGGGCACAGGCACAGACACAGACACAGACTACACAGACATAAACATGGGAAACAAAAGACGGAGGCAGGGACTGCAGAGAAAGAGAGAACATGGTGATCATGACGCATAGAATAAAATCAAGGGTGGGAACGGCGGGTGAGGTTGAAATGAAGGCTTTTTTGCCGGCGTCAACCAGCGGTAGTAAATTAACTTAACAGGAGTACCATTGGTTCTTGAAGTGTAAGTGAAACGCATAGGCCACGCTGTACTAGTAATATGAATATTTGCTTGTTTTTATCCGTTATGGATCGGCTAGTGTTAGATTCGGCAGTGAGGTCAGAACAAAAGTACCCACCAGGAAAAGGATAGGGAAGGGGATAGGAACCATAAAGAAGATATGGCCCGGGAAGCACCAGAATGCCTGGAAAAGATAACTTGGAAGATAAACAAACAAACGAGCCTCTTGAGGAGTGTGCACTGGAGGGTTAGGGGGAGGGTGTTGATTAATGGGCTTGGTCTTGAGTTTCTTCCGCCTGTCTGTTTGTCCGACTGTAAAAAGAAATATCTGCCGTAGACGTGCATATAGTAAAGCAAGTAAGCAGAGAAGCGGCCGAGCAGAAATAACAGGGCTTGACTAGCGAGGCGACAATGAGACAAAGACCTCAGTAAGAAAAGGCAAAGATAGCGATGAAATAAGGGCAAGTGGCACAATGCACCAGGAACAGCCCTATCGGCCATGATTATTTCCTGGGGCGGCCAAGGTAGTGTCGTATAGTGGCCAAGACGGGCTTGCAGTCTTGGCTGACTGCGACGCCCAAGCACCCAGTGGTAACATATGTTTATATTACAGTCGCGACTGCATTCTTGATGAAGATGGGCACGTTTTGACGGTGGTCAGATATCTGGATGCTTGGCTGTAGAGCGAAAATATTCAAGGCCAGACAAGGCAGAGATAGAAGCATGGAGGGGGTGTAGACGGAGTTGAGAATCTGCTGATGCTTGTCTTGTCCAAAAAAAGAAGACAGAAAAGAGAAACCCTTGTGGGTGATCAGCCAGGCAGGCCTTTCTTTTTTCATTTTTTTTTGTCTCTCTACCTTTGTTTTTACTGACTAAGTTTGTTTAAAGGAAAAAAGCGCCGTCAAACTATTGACTCTTTGCCGCTCTTTTTTATCGGCTTTTATTTATTCCTTTCCTTCGCTTGCATAAGAAGCGGCTTGTGCGTAATGCAGAGACCAGGGATAGAATTTCGAATATGCTGACTGGGGACGGAATAGCATGTATTACAGCATGTTATTGCAGTAGAGACAAGTAATCACACTTTGAAATTACTACTACTACTACCAGTACTACTATTACTATTACGAGTTGTGCTTGTAGCACTAGTAGTAGCAAGTGGACAAAGAAAAGCGGTCTTTCGGGATCTTCTAACAAGGCGGAGGATTCTTGGTCTTGTGCTACAAGACAGGGCGTACGCGGTAGTTGACCGCCTAAGTGAGGTAGCAGTTACTAGGAAGTGAATGTTTACACAGGCCAGTCGTGGCAGACCGCTATCCATGGACAGCAGTGTGAAGGGGGCGAAGGGGCAGCAGTCGTAACCTGGATAAATGCGCGAGTGCGGTGTGAAGAAGAGCAGATGAAGAAGCCTGTTCGCAGACATGGCAGCGTTTGATAGGCTCGCCGCTTGAACTAGCCCTCACGTCGTACATATATACAATTTGCGCTGATGTGATCTGATCTGCCTCGCAGGTGCCATCACCAATGCATTCTGCACTCGGGAAGGGGCTCACCGGCTGCGCAGCACCGGCTGCGTAGTACTTGTGATATGAGCAGTGCATTGTATCTACCAGCGTGTTAACCAAGGGCTGATCTTACTGACTGACATCCTCTGGTATTGCCTCACGTGTATATTGAATCCGTCCTGACCTTCGCATGTAGAGTCTTGTTCTGGCTGTGTGCTTCGCGTTGGTATGCCATTTTTAGCAGAGCACTTCCAGCTAGACAACACAACAGTGCAGCATGCAAGCAGTCCATCTGCAGAGTCAGCCAACTAGTAAAATAGTACACGAGATACTCTCGCAGAAGCCGGTTGACTGGGGGCAATGGGGGCGTGGAGGAGCGGTCTGGTGAACAAATATTGCTGCAAGGACGCAGTCAGACCAAGTCCTAGCTCAGATAGACAAAGATGCACACTCCTCGAAACCACCACGGGCGTGTATCATAACAATCGGCCGTATGCGGACAAATGAATCGCGAGTTCCAGGTGCCAGACCCAGTTTGTGCTGGCCTTCTTACGCCTGTGTATCTTATGCCTTTGAGTACATCAACACTGCTGGCCTCAGCTCGGCATCACGACCGACATCCCAGGTTCTTGTTTCGAAATATATACCCGCAGTGATAAGAGAGAGAGCTACTTATGTTGGTTGCGAGATCCAAACTTGAATAGATTTGTGTATCAAGTCGGAAAATTTGGGGAAACACTATTGATACAGTGTGTTAGAGAGAACCTCAAGATCATGCTACTTTCAGGTTACATTCACTGATTATCTAGCACAGACAATCGGCGGAACAACTGGCAGAACAGACAAATTGAACTCCAGAAGTCGTAAGAAAAGTCAGATGTCATTCCGACAATCTTGGGGCAGCGCAGTCAAAGCCCAATAGCCCACATTCCGGATTACCAGATTGATAACACACCACGCCATTGGTTGTCTGATACGGCCCGTGCGGCAGTCGCACATCTGCCTGAATAAGCTTACTATGGTAAGACATGAGCGACTGTCCTCCTGGCTTCTGTTTAACTGTTTTGAATGCAAGTCACAACTGCCAAACCTGTTGGCATTTTGCCAGCCGAGGTATAGCAAAGCGTGTTATTCTTTCTCCATATTTTGTTTCCTTGTCTGCCATGCTCTTTAAAATTTGCTGCAAAATAGATTTCTAAAAATGACTCTCAACCATCACAAACGTTCATGCCCCACTGCTCCTACGTTAAAGGCGATTTGATAATCCCTCTCGCTTTGCTTTACTTTGTTCCAAGACTTGCTCATCTTGAACATCTTGTTGTTCGTATTTTGCCAGTTTGAGGTTGACAAGGCAAGACCAAAATGCAAATACTAGTAAAAGATGAGTTGCTTGCCGAGTCGTGTTTGATCGTCGTGTGTCAGACGTAAAGGTCTGGTCAATATCCCTGGCTAACCCTAGTTTATGGGACAAAAAAGGCATGACTTACACAGTGGCCCGTGGTTTAACCCTATAGGTGACGAAAAATGATGCCAAATTCGGGTTGGTCATAAAACATTGCAGTAGCTTAAACCAACATAAAGAAAAATGTAAATAGAAATGATGCACACGCTTCGTAAGATTGACGTCTTAACTTCTCAGGGCATGATAAAAAACGTGCCAGGTGGTTTTGGATTGCTTCAGAGCTGCCATTGTGTATGGCTTTTTGCTACAACAAAATTCCCGAGAAAGTGTAAGACAACTATATAGATATAGAGAAACAACCAAGAGACCTAGAAGCTTAGCGATATACTAGAGTACGACTTATCTCAGGGGACCAAGGAAGCACAATGATAGATTGCCAAGACTGAGAACGGGAAGCTTGGAAGGCTATGAAGGGCTTCTCTGAGAATAGAAGCACGCTGTAATGCCCCGAGCTTAGAAACCAAATAAACTGAGCACTTTTGGCATAAATAGCTCAAATAACAAGCATGACAGCAGCCAGACAAAACAAGACAAAACAAGTGAACAGTCAGTTGACAACACAGTTTACTATTCTATGGTTACTTGCAGCAGCACCCGAAAACCAAAGCCCTTTTTGCGCGTTCACATACTTGCTAGTAGTAGTAGTAGTAGTAGTAGTAGTAGTAGTAGTAGTAGTAGTAGTAGTAGTAGTAGTAGTAGTAGTAGAATCGACTAACTGACGGGCATTGCACGTCAAAATAAATCTGACACGCGAACCAGCGGAATATCAGATCGAGCACACTGGGAATTTGACAGCCACTATGACCAATATTTTCTGGGGCAAACACCAAGCTGAAGAATTGGCTAAAGGCAGGTCAAAGGCACATCATCCCGACATGAAGAGGACATGTCAATCTTAGCTTCAGCACGGCGATCGCCAGCCAGACTTTCAGGAACATACCGATAAAAGTAGCATAAAGAAGGGGAAGGCAGAAAGGATAAGATTTGGATTTTCTTGTGCCGTAGCGGTCGGACAAGCGGGAAAGGCGTATATGATTGGCTACGATTTGCTTTGGTTTCTGCATTGCTCACTATCACTACTAAACTTTATGGACTCAATGGGCGCTACTTTGTTTCATAGCTGTCGATCGGTCTGGAGCGTGACAATGGAACGAAAAGAAACGTGAGCAACAAGGCGTCAGTACTACTATGAAATTTTGGAAGTTGGGTTTGCAACCTAGGCAGACAACCGGATTTCAGGAAAATATAGAAATGGGCGGGCGTACGAGCTATATGTATGATATTATAAGTGGTATAAGTCCGCTTATAGTAACAGTAACTTCACAGAAAAGGAGCGTCTCATCTCATGCCTTCCCGCGCGGGCAATATTCCTTTCGTCTTTTATTTTTTTTCTTTTCTTTTCTCTTTCTTGATTCCAAGAAACCACTCCTGGCGTTTTAGCACGCCCTAGATTTTTTTTTTGTTGCAACGACAGCTGCAAAACTGCAACTGCAACATTGGTACCCATGCCTCGTTTTTACTTTTACTTTTGCTGCCCTGTTATACTGGGGCGTTATACTTCTCACTGTTAGCAGTCTGTCAACACTCATCAATCATATATTATCTTCTATGTACACCACCCCCGTTTCTCGTCTACCACGTACACTTCGTCTAGCTTTTTGCTTCGTAAGTAAGTAACACCGTCATTATCACATTGCACCCCATCGTCTCTGTTTTAGTGATCGTCTATAAATACGGAGTATAATGTAACCCTACAAATTCCAAAACACTGCGCTCCCGTCCTGCGGGCTAATTCCTCTGACCGACTCGTAAGCAGGGCTCTAGATTTGCTCCGTTTTCCGTTACTGTTGTAAGAAGGCTGCCGCAAGACCACGTGATAAGTAGTCAGTTCGATTAAAGTTACCTTGTGAAGTCGGGTGTATTTCGTTTAATATTATCAACTTCATAAACTATTGTGTTTGCTGACTTCAAATCGTACTAACCCGCCTTTAAACATTACCAAACCCTTAACCCGCCATACAGCCGTACAATAGAAAGGCTAAAATGACGTGCTAAAAGTTTTAACAACAGCCGTAACTTTGACCCCCCCCCCCCCTCCAGAAGCCGCGACAACAACGAATTGGGCTTAATTATCTTCAGTATACGACGCCAAAAAGTTACGTTTAGCGCTTTATGCATGCCCATGTCTGTGCCGCTGAAATGATGCCGATGATGCGCTTTAGCTCTGCTGGACAGCCAAGTCTTGCGGCCGCAGAGAACTGGACGGCGACCTTGTTCATATAGCTACTCATACACAATACCAAAGCTTCTGGAACTCCGCTTAGATCAGCCGAGGCGAATGTGAGCAAAAAGGAAAAAAAAAAAAAGAGAAAATATTCAACGTGCTGCTTCAAATGCTCAAACAAAACAACTGACTGCCGTGAAACAAATCAACACTAAAAGCTGCTGGTCTTCTTGCATTGGGTCAATATTTCTTTTTCTCCATATAATGGACACAGTAATGGGGGATTATCACAGACCGTGTTCACGGCATGTAAGAAATCCCTAAAATGAGACATATTGTTCCTGGAAGCAAAGACAGGAGGTCGGCGCCGTCGGTACAGGGTAGGCTTGTGAACTTTTCTCTTTCCACGAGCGCGTCCGATAGAATGATCACGGGGAACGCAAATACGTGGCGTTTGCGAAGCGTGCGTCAAAACAAGCTTTATAGAATCGGACACGAGAAGCGGTGTGCTGAAAAACTTGTGCAAGTGCTTTGGGACAAGAAAGGATGCAAATATGCAGCAACGGAGTATTGACTTTTTACTAAATCAAGATACATGTGTGACGCCAGAAATCCATGAAGGCGAGATGAAATGGAGCCCGAAGGGGCCCAGCACTCGAGAAAACATAGGCCGGCTTAAAAGGATCATATTAGCTCCCGATCGGACCGGAGGATTTCGATACATCCTTGCCGGTAGTATGATGCCATTTCTCGAAGCCTCCAACAACCACATTAGGGTAGGTTGACTGCCGAGACAAAACATGATATTACCCAAAAAGCTCCGGCAGAATCATCCATATATCCATCTATCCACACATCTACACAGATTCTAAGACCGCCGTAGCATCTTATTCAAAAACCCACCGCTGCTAACCCCGCCACCTCCACGCCCACTCTTCCGGAATGTTTCCTCTTTGGCCATACCTGCCAGGTCCTCGCTCTTGGATACTTCGACAAACGATGAATTCGATCGTGGTCGGTCAGTAGGCGGTGCTGCACTGACACTGGCACTGATACCTGCGGGGCCAACCTCGATAGCTTGCGTAGAGAAGGAGGCGTGGAAGCCATTTGTTTCTTGAGTTAGACGTGCTTTGTGCATAGCGATCGAACTCACACCTGATGAGGAAGACGGAAGGACGGGGTCGCGAGGGGGTTGGATGTGCGTTTGGTGCATGTGGGCTAGACTGCGGTCCAAGTACTCGGCCAACTGTGCCCTTGTCGCATCTGGAACTCCATTCTGGCCTATATTGCCATCCTCACGTTCTTTGCCCGCTGCCATGGAAGAAACTTTAAACTCTTGTTCCAGAATGACCTCATTCTCCTCCACTGCTCGCCTTCGCTCTACCAAATTCTCCAGCTCCTCTTTTCTGGATCGAGCCAAGCAGTCTGTCTCGCATTTTGCCATGAACGTTTGGAGTCGAAGACTCTGCTCTTTGGAGGCCTGTTTCGGGAATGCCACCGGCTGACGCAGCTGCTGAATATACGCTGCCGCCTCAACGCTCAGGCTTGGACCCGTCACCGTATATCTTGGGAAAGCAGACGAGAAGTCGGCGTAGCTCCCTTTTAGCACAAAAGAGCGGCCGCGCCAGCCCCAAGCGCGCATCCTGGAGTGTAGTTGTGTGGCGGCAGGGCACTCCCACACGTAGTCGATGTTGTCTGCGTAGAAAACAACGCAAGCTGCTGTCTCCCAAGTAAAAAGGTCGCGGCTATCATCGTCGAGTAGCTCTTCCATCATATCCATAGAAGCTTCAGAGAGGAACGATAATGGAGCGCGGAGATTGACAGCCTTGTAGATATGGCCCCGAGAAAAATCTTGACGAGGGCGTAGATCGATGGCCAACGTCTCACCAGGAGGGCAGATATTGAACAGGTTATCAAGATCAGCAGGAAGAACTATAAAAGGACCGTCAATAGTGGCATTGTCTTCGGATATCGTGGTGTTATTCATTCTCTGGGCCAACACATCCTTTTCTCGTCGGTAGTGAAACCAGGCTTCAATCTCAAACGTATCAATTCCAAGGTTTGAAGCAATGAATTCTCTGTCAGCGTCTGTAGGCATCGTTGTAGCAGAATAGTATTGCTCAAGGCGGTTCTCTACATGCTGAGCAAACTTGGGCACTTTGGGGATACCCTCAGCAGCAAATGTTGTGCGTCTCATTGTGCGGTGTTGATTGTAGATGAATGTCCGAGCAATTTCCGGGCTTGCGTTAGACGCAGAAGCTGCGGTAGTTGGACTCTGAGGGGTTCCAGAGCTCCGTTTCAACATTGAGCTGGGAACAATCGGCCGAAGAGTCCGTGATTCTATTGGGCGGATATTTTCGGAAATGGTTGGTTTGAACGTGTTAATATGAGTGGGCCGTGTTGCTGGGCGAGAAATACCAGACGCAAGAGTTGGAGCAAGAGTTGAAGAATCACTCCAGAGAGTCATATCGTCCGGTGAGGTGGTAGAAACAATGGCTTGCGATTTATGGCCAACTGGCGCCGTCACAGTAACAGCCTCCTTTTGCGATTTCTCCATAGCCAAGTTATTTGATCTGATAAAGGCTACGAAATTGGTAGCGCAGTTCTCTGGAAGCATGTCCCAAATCATTACAGGCATGGAAACTAGGAGGAGATTCGAATGGCTTTTAAACATGCCCTGAACCTTGACATACTTTGCCATGGCCGGAAAGTCTGCAAGCCATTGCTCCCAGGAATTGAGATCGAGCTGCTGGTCATCTTCCAGAGCGAGAGAAATCATGACGTGCGGTACGTTTTCTGTTGGTTGGGCTGAGTAAGACAGATCTTGGGACCGGCCAAGCCCAAGCCCTTCTGTTTGAATTCCCGGAAGGCGGTGTTGATTTAGTGGTGAGTGGTGAGATGGCGATGGATAGGAAGATAACGCTGGCGGGCTTGTAGATAGAGCCGCGGCAGTTATATCGATAGGCAGCGTTTTGGTTATTTCGATGCTCGGGGCTTTGTGGTTGGCCGTCATCATGAAATGAACTGGCGTTGAACGAGCCTCGAAATGCTTCCCGTTAATCAGAATAGGCCGGGGATGCTTGAGTCGAGCCAGAACTTCGGCATGAAGCATTGCGGCCGAGAAAGTCCGTCCTCTCCACGCCTGGAGAACTTCAATCAGAGCGTTGGTGAAAGAGTAGCGACCCGGGTCTGGCGCAATGGCATCCCAGCTGGACGCTGAAATGGTTTCGGTGATGCTTGTTCCCGTTGGAAAGGTTGCACTGGCTGCGCCGGCACAGCAATCCAACAGAATGAGAACATCGGACACGGATCGCTCGAGAAGGGTCTGAATAGCTGACCATCTTTCTAGGGTTAGAAAAGAGCAAATATGACAATGACTAAATACTCACTGTAGCCACGGTGAGTCTGGGTGGCGAGTCGCACACCAGCGGCTCTGCCGTGAATCATCGATGCGCGCATGCCCGCCATAGTAGACAACAAACAGCGTGTCTGGACTTTCATAGTCTTTGATAAGCCGACCAACGCGCAACATTAGATCCAGATGCGGATTTTCGCTGGGAATAGGGAAAATGCTTGTCTCAAAGGAATAGTCGTGCTTCAGGCACTTTTCCAAGTCCTCCAACTCCGGTAGCACAAACAGATCATCGGACCGCCAGTGTAAAAGCAGCGCATGGACCTTTGTATAGCGCTGAGATGAGCGGCCTTTGTTAGGGAATGCCTTTGTTGCGGATTCTTCGAGTGTTTTGGCAAAGTGTCCAAGGTGCTTGATGTGGTAGGCAACACGGCTGACATCATGGGTTGCCGACCGGGGTCCAGGGCCGGATGGGAGCGGCTCATAATGGGCCTGCAGAACGATTAGAGAAATGTCCTGGGATATGGCTGGCAAGACTCACAGGATTAGTTTCGAGACCGGGGTTACGGCTACGGATCGTCACATATGATTGGCTTTGTTGTCGCTGTTGTTGTTGTTGTTGTTGAGGTTGAGACTGGGGCGGCGGAGCAGGCGGCAGAGCATATTGCGGCTGAGGCAGAGGCTGGGACACATATTGTGGTTGTTGATAGTGAGGTTGAGGAGGACACAAAGGCGGCTGGTAACACTGAGGCTGCTGATGCTGTCCGTAGTGAGGAGACGGAAGAGGCGATGACTGTTGTTCGTGATATGCAGTCTGGTATTGACCTTGATACTGAGCCGGCGGAGGCGATTGCTGCGATTGTTGCGGCGGCTGCTGTGGCGAAGCTTGTGAGTGATGATATTGGTGATGGTTGTACGACATGATGGTGATGCTTTACAGCCTTGGAAGCTGCTTGCTTTATGCTTTACAACAATTTGAGAGCTTTAAGGTCCCGAGAATAGAAAACTGACGATGCTAAATGCCGGGGCTCAAGGAGGAAAGAGAGACGGCGCATCGAGAGCAACAGACATGGCAGAAACCCCGGAAGATTTGAAAAAGAAAATGACGTCGAGATTTAAGAGTAGATAAATGAAGAAAACGCAGCTGAGAAAATAATGCGATGGTTTGTTAAAGATGAGAATGACGCCCGCATGAAAGCCAGCGGCAATGCAGAAAATAAGCAGAAAAGTTTCCGTTGCTTCGTGAGCCAGCCAACTGATTTGATTTATTGTACACAAAAAACAACCTTGCGAAAAATGAGTTACGATGTCAGAGTTTTCGACATTCAAAAGTCACTGCCTTCTTTGATTTTTGAAAAGACGAAGTTCCTTTTGTTCTTGCTCTTTAACTAAGTGGCGGTTATATTCGTGACCTTTTTGCTGCAGCTGCCCCCAAGAAACCTGCAACTTACTGCAGGGTCCGGTAGCAAAAAGGGTTTAGCGCGCTTTTTGGCAAGAGCCAAACAGGCCAGGCTGCGCGGGCACGTGAAGGTACTGGTACAAAGAGTCTGCAGCGGCTTTGGCGGGACACGGGCACCAGCTAGGTCAGCAAGAGCTTTATTTAGTGGGGCAGCTTCTCCTGGCAAGGCTCCTGCCTCCTACCAAGCTTAAGATAGCACATGTACTGGTACAAGCTGTGAGCTTCATGAAATTAAAGTAACAGCAGAACGTGTCATTATCGACAGCTTAAACCTCAGTATTGCGTATTGCACCTATTGAGCTTTCTTCATCAAAGCTGCTCTGAAAGCTATCTCATTAACAGTTGAGTTATTGCCGTTTTCGCGCATCTGCTGCTGCCTCGTGTTCTATTTGTCTCTGGAACCACATCGCGTGGCTCTTTTTGTGTTTCGTCCAAAGCCCCATAGAGCCGCTCCTCGGTCTTCCACTTTGGGATCTCCATAAGCCATCCTACTCTTTCGACGTCATCAGCTTTGCTTTCTCGGCCGCTGCTTTTGTTTACCGAGCATTCACCAGCTACTTTTGTGCTCCTTGCTATTCGCCCAGCTACAAACTACGTTCTCCCAACCACCAATCAAAACCAAACCCATCCAGCCATTTCCAGTAACCCATCATGCGCCAGCGCACCACCTTTGTCCATCCCACCGACGCCGCCATCGATCCTGATGATATTACTGTCAAGACCGATTCGTTGAGCGGCCCGGAATTGTCCCTGGCAGTGCGCGAGGACCGATTCACTATCGGCCCGTCTGAACTCCCGGCTTCCATTGCTGAGACTCTGGATCAGTACCACGAGCTGCACATCCGCTGGGCCGGAACTGACTCGTACAAGACACTTGCGCCGTTTACATCCCGAGTTACGCCGGGCTTGCACATCTTCTTTACGCCCCTGCAGGATTCAGAGTTGGAAGCAAAGACTCTTTCGACTGCCGACATGTAGGTTTGCGCCTTGGGAAATATTTCCTGATTGGGGTAGCAACTGGCTAATCAATCATGCGCTAGTCCCGGTCTTTGCGCCTTTGTCTCCAGCATTTTTGGAAGCTTGGATTGCTCCAACCCCGAGGTACGTCACACAGGCCGCGAGTCAGGCTTAGTCAGCGGATCCACAACTAACCCAATTTCGTTTCGACCTCATCATAGTCCTTTGTTCAACTGCCCACCGAGCGCTTCTCTTCTTCGGCCGCTTTTCAGTATTTCCAGCCTCTTGAATCGCTGGAGGGCTTCAGTAGTTACATCAAGTCTGTTGTTTGCAAACAAGGAGATGCCGCCTGCGGCTCCAAGATTGATAACATTGAGGATGTTGCCTCTCTGGACATTTCATACGACGCCATTTCGCACTCGATGAAAATTACTGCTCTATGGCCACTGGAGAAGCAGCCTCTTTCCATCCAGATGCCCTCTGAGGGCACTCACCGCACCGAAGTAGGAATCCTAACCCCCGGCGAGCCGCCAAACATGAAGGAGGGCGAAATTGGCATGTCGGGCTTATTGACCGTCCTCGGAGACAACAAGAAGCCGTCTCCGGTTCTGTTTTCCTTCCCCACGCGGCACCAAGAGGCCAAGTCATCATTCTCGGCCAAGTTCCTCACGCCAACTGGTCTGCACCCGACATGGCAGCTCCAATTCACCTCAAGTGACCCTCCTGTTGCAGACGCCTCCTGCTCGCCTCACGCCTACATGACGCTGCCCAGAAGCATTTTTGCCGACCGCTACCAGCTTGCCGACAAGCTGTTTGTCCAGTCCAAGAACATTTCGTCGTTGCGCTTCAGCAGCTCACCTGTCGACCTCGAGAAGCCCGAGTACACCACGCCTACGTGGGGTTCTGCTGTTCTTCTCGAGCTTGCACCACCCACCAACAACCTCAATAACCAATGGACAGTAGAAATCCCGCTACACCTGCGGTACCTCAAGCCCTCGGCTTCCGGCTACACCACGCTCCAAGTGCCGTATCCCGCCGTGTTCTGGGCCTGCCATGCTGAAGATGGGATGAAATTCCTCACGAACCCGTTCGATCGCGTTAACCTGGGCTATGACTCAATGTTTGATCCACGAACGGTGTTTTGGCATGTGACGCCCAAGCCAGCACCCGGTACATCAGTCCTGACTAGCAAGATCACCGTGCCGGTGCTCAAGGCCGAGTCCAGCGCGTGGATAGAGCTGGGCACGGCGGTAGCAGTGGGGGCCGGCTTCCTTTGGGTTCTATGGTGTCTGTTTGCGGGAGTTTCGGCTGGCAAGAGGGCGGCGGTCAAGGTGGCCAAGAAGGAAGAGAAGGAAAAGAAGACTTTGTAAGGTGCGGTGTGAGTTTGAATAAAGTTTCGGCATTGCATGCATATTCGCTTGTGTGTGTAGTATTTTGAGCTGGAAACAGCTGTTTTTATTCATTTCCTTCAGTCGCAAACTACCATGTATAACTCGAAGAAATCGCAGATATAATGAATAAACTTTGAACTTTGAACTTCTCAAAGACTTCCGCTAGTACTCCGTAGATACAAAAGTCCGATGGCTTCTAATGCAGCTGCCCTTCTGGGAAACTTAAACAATTTGACCTGCCTTTGCTGCTAGTGCGCGACATGGGTAGTACTTGTCAATGTACTGTGCTGTAGCGTGCCAATAGCGTACCCTCCAAGTTGTCTGCTAAGTCGAGTCTGCGGCTCCACCTATGCCCCAATTATGGCCAGAAAGCGCTTGAAAATACAGCGTTTCCGGCCCTGGGAAAGCCGGATTTTAGAGCCTCTCTCGGCCTAATTGCTGTAGATGCTGTGGCCAGGCCCTGTTTTTGAGAAATTCTACCCTGTATCGTAGCCGTGGTCAGCAAGCATTATTATTCCCGCTTCAATTTGTCGTATTTCTATTTTGTCTTTCCTTTCCTTCTATGAATCATCGTTTGATAGTGAGACTCACAATATTAGTCACCAGCTGTCGATTTTGTTCTTTATCTTTTTTATTATTTTGTTTTAATCTTGTTCGTGCGAGAAATAATAATTCAAATCATTGCTTATCCTTATCTTGCCGCTACTATTCACTCATCGTTGAAATCTTCATTGTCCCTTTATTCACTCACGGTCGCAATAATAATACTACACACAAATCTCTTTGTTGAATCATAGCTTGGTGCTTCTCTAGTACTAATTATTTCTACTTTTTGCTTTCTTTTCCCTCTACCCCATTGCTGTTTACTCACTGCTTTATTATCTTGTCTCGCTCGCCCCAGCCAGCCCGCAATTATCGCCGTTCTCGGCCCCGACATACACGCCAAACGCCAATCGTCACACGCCCAAGCTCAAGGATATAGCAAATCCAGCGCGCTTACTGCCCCAAGATTCCCCGAAAATAGGCGCCGACGCCGCTACCGTTCGGCAACCACGTACATTGATGAATAGTTCCGAAAAAGCTGTTTCTCCTGCTCCTGCATTTGGATCTGCAATTGCGACTACGATTGCACCAACACCCGCCCTTGCTCCCGCTGCCGCCCCGGAGCGAATTCGGCGCAACACTGCTTGCACCGGCTGCCGAGATTCAAAGGTACTGTAGCCCTCACTAAGTGGTCTGACTAACCACCCTTTTTGTTGCCGACTACTACGTGGACACATACTAAAGCCGTGTCACCCATTGTCTTGCATCTGGATGTGTAGGTCAAGTGTAATGCCAGCAAAACTGGCACCAGTTCGCCCTGCTCGCGCTGTGCAAAGCTAGGAATAGCTTGTGTCGTTGACAAGTCACATAAGCGGTCTACGCGCCGTAGGTACGTAATTCTACGCTATTCATCCTTTTCTTTTCCTCTTTCTCCGATGCGCTTTACCAGATTTGATCCGCTTGTACTTTACTTTCTTCTTTCCTGCCTTGAGTGTGGTGGTCTATCCGATGTGATAATAATAATAATGATACATTCCCCACTCTGAACGACATCTCTTCACTGCCTGCCTCCCCCCCCCCCCCCCCCCC
>LKBB01000096.1:82105-95814 GCA_001513885.1 Thielaviopsis musarum
CCCCCCAACTTCCCATATGCTAATAAAACTTACAGTAAACTCGAGCAACTTGAAAGAGAACTCATCAGCATCAAAAATGTCGTGAAGACTAGCATGAGCGAGCCGGTTCTCCAAAACAACCGCAATGCTGCTGGCTCGCCTGTATCACCGGCTTTCTCACGACCTCTGGCTTCAGGGTTTCTCTCGTCAGCTATACGTGAAACTCTCGTGGAAAAGGTGCCCGATCTAGCTACCGCTTCTATACACATCAATAGCCCAATTCCCGGTTCAGTTAGTGCTTCTGCAAGCACACCATTGACACCTGCGAGCGAGAAGCGACCGGCTGGATCTCCGCGCGCTTTGGGGAACAGAGTCTTCACACGGGCTGATATCGACCATTATTTTGACAAGTATGACAGTCTTAAGCTGTTTCTCTGTTCCTTGCTAACTATTACCAGGTACTTTGAGCACTTTCACCAGTACTTTCCTGTAGTGCGCATCCGTGATCCCGACAAAACTTACGCTGAAAGTCCGCTCCTCTTCTGGACTATCGTCTGCGTAGTAAGCCGGCGATATGCGCGAGACGCAACTACATTTCCCTTCTTGATTGAGACTCTCCCGCGTGAAATATGGCCCGTATTGGCCAGTCATCCGGTTCCCATCGCCTCCATCAACGCACTGCTACTACTCAGTTCTTGGCCACTCCCAACCGTGCGACTAATGACAGACCCGTCTTTTACCTATGCTGGTATTGCCATGACCTCAAGTCTGTTGCTGGGTCTCCATACCATGCAGGGATGCCACCCGCATTTCTGCTTCGGCTGTAGAAAAACGAACACAACAGATGAAGAGGCAGCATATACATGGGCTGGTTGTAATATTGTAATGCAGAGGTTTGTTTCACTCACCGCATCTCACCATATATTAACCATGTTCTAACCGTCGCGTAGAGTATCATCTATCAGCGGGTGTCCGTCCAACTTTGCTCTTTTCAATGAAGCTCTCCGTAAAACAAGCTTTCTTGATGAATCGCCGTACTTCAAAAACCTCCTTGCCGCTCAGGGACTAAGCAACCGTGTGTCTAAGACTATGTTTGCCGCCTTGGAACAGGCTGGAAAAGTACCAGAGGCGACTATTTGGGTGCTTGAATCCGATATCGACAGCCTTGGCGCTTTGTGGACTTCTGGAAACGGTGAGTCGCTGCCCCAGCTCTGCTTTTGTAGTAGAATAAACTTGACGCTAACCCGTAACTAGACGTTGATACACTCACACTTCTTTGTACCCGGTTAGACATTCAGTCATATTACTTCGTGCCCAAGCCCGACCCAGCGAGTTCTACCCTGCGCCAAAACATACTGCGTGCCTACAACACCGCCAACAGCCTCATCGAACTAGCAATGAATCTTGAAGCCTCATCTCAGTTTCTCCAACACGCGCCATACTATATTTTCCGCTACATTCTTGACGCCGCCTGCGTCATAATGCGCGTGTCCCTCACGAATCTCAAAACCCATCTCGATCCCACCGCCGTCACCGCCTCTATCAAGCGCTGTTGCAACGCTTTGCGCATCTGTTCTGTCCAGGAAAACGACCTGGCCATGCGTACCCTGAAAATCATGGAGTCTTTCTGGTCCCTTCAACACGTCATGCCCGTACAGGACCCCATCTCGGAGCTCTGCCAGCGCATCGGCTCGCCTCTTACTTTTGATTCTCTGCGCCGCTGGAAATTGCTCCTGGAGGGCCTCCAACGTGAGTCGCAGTCAAAAACTCTCGACATGCCCATCATTGTAGCAAAGCCACCGTTAGACGACCATCAGTCCTTGGCACTTTCGGCACCTGTGATGCAGCCGTCTGCAACAGATAATCTGCCGAGTGTATCGTCGTTGCTCAGAGGCACCCAGGACGGAGCGCTGGGCCAACTCTTTGCGCAACAACAGGCTTTACCACAGTTGAAAGCGAACGGTATGACGCCGGGGACACCATTGGGCCAGGGGTTTGCTGGAGACCAGTCTGGGACTTTAATTAGCCAGTCAGGGCTCCTGAGCGGCCAGGTCGAGCAGTTGCAGGATATTGACTGGGACTCGTTGATGAGGGATTTTGATTGGGGTGATATGGCCGACCCGGCGTTTTTGATGTCTTGATGTTTGTTTGACTCCCCCGTTGCTTTCACCATATAAGATTCCGGTTGAAGTGAGTTTGTGTCAAAGTTTGTATTTTTCACAGTTTATGCCTCGGCCCCGGCCGTCGCTTAAACTTTTGTATTTCAGCAATAATACTAGGATAATATATGTTGTTATTTGTCGGGTGTTACTTAGTGATGGGCTAGGCGATGGACGGGTTGGGGCCAGGATGACGTCCAGCACTAAGATTCCGTCAGAATCAAACAAAAAAAATAAGCCAGATCAAAACGATATCGTATTGGTCCCAGCATCAACTAAAATTTATTGATTAAAAAGAATGCACCCAGTACAAGGTTCGAATATCCAGACGAGCTGGAACACCGGGAATTGAGCCCAATGCGGGGGTCGAACCCGCAACCTTGAGATTAAGAGTCTCACGCTCTACCGATTGAGCTAACCGGGCGTTAGGAGGGGTGTTTTATGAATCTTGCTACGCTAAAACAGTTCATGAGCTGCAAAAAGCGCCGGCTCAAATTATATGATCCGATTCCATCTACTAGTACTACTCGCAGAGTACGATTGATGAGCTGATGCATGCAATGAGATAGTTACCAAGTAGCTCGTAGTGGACATACATATATTGCTACTATATTCTAATCACTACGGCCCGGGATAACCCATACCGGTGTTGTAGCCTGGGCCAAAAATGACTGAGTGCTGCTGTGGCTGCTGAGATTGTTGAAGTACAAATTGGCCCTGAATCTGCTGTCCCACCTGTGGATGACCATGCTGATGCTGTGTGTGTTGAGTCTGGTGTTGATGGGAGTTCGTCTGCCCTCCATACAATCCGGCATTCTCCATGGTCGGCATTCCAAGCATCGACATGTTTCCATCGGGTCCTGATGACGAACTGCCCGGTCCCGCAACTAGGTACGGGCTGCTGTCTATACCACCCTGTGTAGTAGGCAGAGCAAATGGCCACATGGAATACGTGGGCAGTCCGCGAGCCTCTGCTAGTAGCATTGGCATACCGGGCGGGCAGAACTCGGACTCAAACTCTGCATCGAAACCCACTAAATTGGCAAACATATCGTGCAAATCAGCAGGTGAAACTGCCGGCATTCCAAACCAGCCGGGGGCCACAATATTTGGTTCCGTAACCTGGTGCGCCATTGTATCAGCTCGGACAGGAACGCTGTATGTGTTTCCGGCGTTGCTGGTATCGAGCATGAAGCCGGGGCCGGGCAGTTTCATAGGTGCGGAAAACGGCGCCTGCAGTGGCTCTTCTGAGCTGCGTAACTTGGGAGGTGTGATTTTCGGAGCGGGCGCCGGCTTGGGGCCGGCCTTTTTCTCAAAACCTTCGACATCTTTGCAGAGTTCCTCAAACTAAAGTGGACCTGTATCAGCAAGTAGATACTCTTCATTACCTAGCAAAAACAACATACCTGTGTCTTCATTGACGGGATGATGGTAGCCAGAGGCTGAATGAACGTCACCGTGCTCGTGATAAGCTCGCGAATAGTATTGGCCGTGACGGGCTCAGTCCGATTCAGGGGCGCAGAGCTGTGTTCGGCCAAATCATTAAAAAGCTTATGATGGAAAGCCGCAATAAGAACCTTGGCACACTCCTGAATGCAAGGCATCAGGTGGTTATCGCCGAGATACATTGGCGCCAATGGGTGTCGGTTTGTCATGGCCTGTTCTTGGAACATTCTCCAGAAGCGCGCAGCAGCGACAGAGAACGCGACGGCTTGTTTCTGTGCCTTAATCAAAAAGGTGTTGGGGAGTTTCCGCATGAGCTCCGCCGAACCCGATTCTCGCAGGCCAGGCACAGCAAACTGGTAGAGCTCAACATGGAGGATACAGATCCAGCTGTGAACAAAGACAAAGATTTGTTCCTCGGGTGAGCCTGCCCAGCGCACAAGATTCTGCTCATTGAGCTTCAGGTCTTCGGGTAAAGAGGCAGTGAATGAAGAAACCTCATTCTGCAAACGAGTAACCTCTTCCATGACGCGAGATGCCTCCCACTTCACACCATGAACATAGGCTGTGCCACCAGAGAACCGTTTGGCAACACTCTGGACG
Organism: Thielaviopsis musarum; assembly: GCA_001513885.1. Lineage (NCBI taxonomy): Eukaryota > Fungi > Ascomycota > Sordariomycetes > Microascales > Ceratocystidaceae > Thielaviopsis > Thielaviopsis musarum. The sequence goes on from LKBB01000096.1 coordinate 86,290, forward strand.
TGATGGCGGAGATTAATGAGACGAATAGTGTAGCCCTGACGACTCATGGGCGGCGAGATGGGCTTGGGATTCTTTTCCGTCAAGCGCTCGGCTGAAACAGGCTGATTAGCCTGGAAAGCTTCTTCGTTGCAGGGCAGACGCAGCTTCATGTTTTCTTCATTAAAACAAACATAGGCGTCAAACCCGCCAGCGCAAATGCGGTCCATGTGGAACATGTGCCATGCCAGTCGTCTTGAGCACTCTTGTTGGATAAAGGTTTTGCGAGATCCAGGAACATCCCAGTTAAGCTGGAGACCAAGCATAACACGACAGGCCACGGCCACCATTTGCCAGCACTTGGCATACTTTCCAACAAAGAGGTTATGCACAATGTCTAGAGCGTACAGCGACAGGTTGGATTCGTTCAGACTGCCAACATTACGGAACAGCTGAAACTCAACCTGGCGGGAACACGTCATGGCAAAGTCAATGGCATTGGCATGTGAAGAGACAAAGAAAGCTGACACTGAGCAGATGGCAGCAACATGTGTGGGTGACAGAGTACCCTCCTATAAATTGATAAGAAGGGGTTATTAGCTTGCTATGAGCGACAAACCAGATCAAGGGTTTAAGTGTCTCACCTCAATCTCTCGATACAGCGTCTCACGGTGGTAAAAGCTAAGGCACGGAAGATAGTAGGCATTCTGGAAGTACGCATCCACGTGGAGCCTGATGAAGTCTCGCCGGCGCAAAAGATCCCTAGGAGAATAGTCAGCAACATTAAACCACATAAACAGATGAAGAAACTCACTCGCTCTCCAGATTGACGAGTTCCATGAAGCGTGTGTGCAAGGCCTCACTGCTCTGCTCCGGGCTTCCTGGATCGGCAGGGCCATCAACGCCGGCGTTTTCGGGTACACGATCATCAAGCGTACGTGAGCTTGGTTCTTCGTTTGACGGTGATTCAGCTGTCTGGGTAGTTGGCACGGAGCTGTGGACGGGGGCACTGGTGAACTTGCGCTTGGCAGCCACATATTCGCACTTCATACTGTTTGCCTCGCATCTTTTGCAGCGGGGCTGGTCGCCAGAGCATTTTGTCTTGTGGGCATGGCAGTTGGTACAGGCACGTTGGGCTCTTTTTCTTACGGTACCGGCCTCGGTGTGACTGCGTGAAGGGGTAGTACGGGCAGATCCTAAAGGCAAGCATTAGCCAGCTGCAACGATGGAAAAATAAGACAGAAACGGGGGTGTAATGGTGACATATGGTGCTCAGTCAACCAACCAACCAACCAACAAGTGTCTGATTCGGCTAGTAACAAGTAATGTCTTACCGACGTCAAGGGGGCCCTCTACAGGTGCCACAAAACTGCATTCAAGTTCAAGCCGACCGCAAATAGCACATTTTCCGCCATCATCGGGTTTCCCTGAGCATTTAACCTATATGCGGGGAAAGAGTCAAGGCATAAACGAGTCAGTGAAAAGGCAAGAAAAAGAAACTTCAAAGCGAGGACGAGAGCCGTAGGCGAGAATCTCGATGGGATAATAACAGCGTATTTGGCTGTCTGACTGGCTGGGGCCATTGCTGTAAGGCTGAAAGGTGGGCCGCGATAACCGGTCGGAGGGGCTGGTGATGTGGTTGACTTTGACGAGATGGATTTCAGGGGAATAGACAAAGAAGTAAACCCAATACAGTAGCTCCGGGAGGAAGTGGCAAGGGTAGAAGAGATGAAATGTGATGTGATGATAAATGATGGCCCAAAGACAGCAGCAGAAAACAAAGAGGCAAACTGGTCTGGGTGTTCGTTTTCATGCGAGTTTAGCGTCATCAAAACGAACGCCCTCAGCAAGCCAGCCAGCCAGCCAGCCAGCCAGCCAGTAATGAGCCAAATACTTGTGGTACCAGGGAGGAATAACAAAAGGGTAAGCCAAATCAAGCGCCATGTGATTTACTAACCTTCCGAAGCCGACATGTTCTGCAGCAATCAGCAAGACTCGCCTGGCTGCGTCGTCTCTTTGGGGCAGACGAAGTCTCGGGAGCCAGCCGCGGTGCGATAGCCGTGAGCGGCTGCGGGAAGTCGTTGAAGCTGCTCGGCTTTTGATCCATCGAGTGGGATTGCGGTGCGCTGTTAAGGCAAAATGCAACTTTGAGCTTTACGTAGCTTTTTTTTTTTTTCTTTTCTTTTTTTTTCGGCTAAGATGACAAACGAGCAACAAACGGCGTATTCGTGAGATCCAGATGCAACGCGTAGGAAATAATTAGTGAGCGATGTGGGTGGTTGACGGGGGCGAAGAGAGAAGAAGAAAAGATAAGAATGACGGCACCCCCAAGAGGATTAGAGTACAGAGACAGTCTTTGGTGGTTAGATGGGGCCAAATTGAGCAATCAATCGCCATCAAGAAATTTCATCAACTCTCTAAGCCACAACCTCAACCCACCAACTATGGATACAGGATGTCAAGCGTGCAGGGGGGGGGTGAAATATCGCTGTATTAATGAAGAAAGGTTCAAGTTTAGATTTTCCAAAATACTTATCAGCCTGGTCAAGGTCTTTGGTTTTCGTAAAGAAGGCGCGAAAAGGCCGGTCTAGGTCGACGAAGCTTCTGGTATTTTCGTTCCCGATTTCGAACCGAGACAAAAACTAACAGCAATCAAAAGGAAAACAACCGATAGCCGACGAGAACAGCAGAGAAAAAGAAAAAAAAAATATTTGGTGAACGAGTAGAGCAGCAAGGAATAAAAGCAAGGGAAACTAAATGCGAGAACCAGGAGTAACGAGTTTGATGGAAACAAGAAATACTCAAGGCACAGACACGCATGCTCATTTAGGTACTACTACTACAACAAAGACCGTGACAAGTGAGCACAACGACTCTGGCACCGTGGCAGGAAACCTAGACAATACAGAATTCACGACTCACTACGGCTACTAGTGAGAGAAAACGAGAGGTAAGGAGTCAATACGATGCACAGGAACACCAACATCTCGAGAGATATGAAAGTCTAGACGAAGCCAGAACCTCGCAAAATGAGGCCGCGCTAAAAAGATGCTCAGGGCGGGAAATGGAATCAAGGAGCATAGGGAAGTTGCAGAGCAGGGCTCCTGGGATACGATAGAGCGTGCAGTAAACCAACTAACAGTGGTTTTTGGGGTCGGCACTCAAAAGCCCCAAGATTGCGCTGGACCCAATCTTGTTTTGAAATATTAGGGGGAAAAAGAAGAGAAAAGAAAAGGAAAAAAAAAAAAGAAGAAAAAAAAAAGAAAAGAAAAAGAAAAAAAAAAGAAGAAAAAAACAAGCACAGCAAACTTTTGTCAAGTACCAAACGCCCGCTATGAGTTCGCCAGCTTGGACCAAGACTTTGGCTGTACAAGCCAAGCAGTAACCTCATGGTTGAGATTCGACTCTTGGCTAAATCGCTTATCAAGGATCAGGACTTGGTCTATTCCGATCCTCTGTACAATGTATTGACCCACTTTGTCTGCTGCATACGAAGACGATCGGTGTCCAGCCAAAAGCTTCTGCTACACCAAAACGTCACGCGATGCAGCCCCATGTGGTATTCTGTCGCTGTCGGTATAACTTCTAGACACCGCTCCGGGTCATGGAGGATACAGGGTTAGGGGCTCAGACTTCGATGGCCTACCACCGTGATACAGTTACAAATGCACCGACAGTCAAAGGCAACATCTTTCGTTCACCTTCTCCTTTTTGTATTCTTCTATCTTTTCGCCGTTTGTTATTTGACCTCCTGCGCTTCAATATTATATACTTTTAGAAGTACTAGTACTACTAGTAGTACTAGTACCGGCTGCCGAGCGCATACTAACCCTGAAAATGGATGGCGCTCAAGCGTTCCGCCCATACCACGCTCTCAGGGTAGGATCTATGCCCTGATGTCCGCGGCTGCTGACACACCCCGCAATCGAAAAATAGCCTTGGTAGTCGCTCGATACGCCAAGATTCATCGGCTGCGTCTAGAAGGGACGCCGCGAATGGCTGGAAGGTTGTTCTACGACAACCGATTGAGCTTTGTCCGAGTGGGCTTTGAGACAAGCGGTAGCTGATGTTATATTCCGCGGTGGTTAGTAGAAAGTGAACCAGCTTTTTATATCATGAAAACGAAAATAGCAGTCTCCAGCTAAGCAAGCAAACAGCACAAGAACCGACGTTACCCACAGCTTGAGCAATTGACAACATTAGCGGGAGTTTCGTAAATATCAGAACGCTCCAGAGAGTACACCATTCTCTTGACCGGCGCGTGTCAAGAAAAGGTTAGATGGTCTTGCCCGGCTATATAGTATAGATGCAATTGTTGGGATCTGCGCCAAATACACTTTCCCGCCTTATGAAATCTGTAGTCGTGTTCCAAGCGTCTTTGGGCCCTAGAAAAGGCGCTTACCAATGATACATTTCTCCATCAAAGAAAGTTCCAGAATCTAAGCTCATAATAAAGCAAGTACGGCATATGTCACGTATCAGCATTTTGAAATGCTCTCTCGGCGTTATAAGTTTAGGGCCCCTCAAACTTGGTATCAAAACGACAACATATAAACAAGTACAAGGCAGCTGCTGTTAAGTACTTTGCATATCTGAATAACTATACCTATTTCCAGCATCGAGGTGTACTAGTAGCAGTTGGCGTGGGGAAATCTGGGGGCTTTGAAGTAAGAAAGCATGCAAGAGTGCAAGACGTCATCTGGACTCTACTTGTCGCCCGGCTATGGTACCGGTAAAGCAAATGTAGAAACTTTACCTGTAATACTGAGCGCCACCCAATTTCTAAGTGTGCAAGGCTGGCTTATTACAGAACAAAGGGGTATAATCCATAGTTAATAGGATGTGAAAATGAACATAGACAATGGATAAGAGTAAGACAAACAAAAATGAGACTGTAAGTCAGAGAAACTAAAAAAAAAAAAAAAAAAAAAAAAAAGAAAACCCAGAATTTCAGGCTGTGAAGCAACACGCAAATAAACGCATTTTGTGTATATGTAAAAGAAGAAAAACAACCACGGAAGATAAAAGGCCTATAGACAAGGGACACTAGAAAGCTCAGAATGTAGAAAATAAGAAGATGTGAAGAGAAAAACAAATAATATCGAATTGATATCAAGGTAAGCTGAAAAAAAGAGAGAAAAAAAACAAAGGAAATTGGGTCATGTCAAGTCATATCAAAGGTGTAAAAAAAAACAAAAGAGACAGAAGAAAGGATACGTGATGTAACGCTGGGTGCGTGGCTGTACAGGACTGGATAGAGAGAGGGGTGGAGCGGAGATCGAGATGCTGAGAATATACGTAAGACCAACAAAGAAACTGCGACAATCAGCCTTTGCCCTGCTGCCATGCATGCATGATATGGAACCAGTCGAGAAAAAAAAACAGAAAGTATTGGGGGAAACACATGGCGCGGCTTGATATCAACAATACATATGTTCCCCTCCACTGTTCCTTAGAGTTCCCTTTTCTTTCTTCTAGGCAGAAACATTGGGCTTAGAAGACGACGCAGCCAAAACTAAATCTTCCTCGACAGCTCCAACAGCCTTGACTGACGCAGTACGCGACGGGACAGGTACTCGAGCAGAAGAAGTGCTAGTCCTGATAGATGAGGCACTAGTTCTGACTGAAGACGTGCGAGAAGGAACAGCAGCCTTGAATGTGGCAGTGGGAGAATTGAGGGGGGAAGGAGTAGGCCGGATAGCGAGACCCTCCAGGAACTGCAGACGCTCAGCAACAGATACGCGCGCTTCGCTCCGGCGCTTTTCCGGTAGACTCGCTTTCTCCTTAGTCTTTTCCGTTTCCTTCTCATTGTTCTTCTCCTTGTCAGTTCCCTGGTCAACAGCTGTTTCGGAGGCTGGTATGGTAACTGGTGTAGTCATCGTAGTGTCGGTGGTCTTTTCTTTTGGTACGGGGATGATGGTGGAAGTAGTCGCAGACATAGGCGCGGGCGTAGGCATAGACACCGGCACAGATGCAGGCGCAATCACAGAAGCAGGTACGAGTGCAGACATGGGCTCGGGCGTCGAGGGGAATTCCGGCTCGACATTCGGCACTGGTGTCACAGGAGATGCCGGGGCAGGAGTCGATGAAGTACTAAGCGATGTCGTTCCCACCGAAATTTGTCCTGGCACCGGTTTACGCGGACCGACAGGGACCTTGTGGTCCTCATTCGACTTGCGGGGCGGTAGGGCTGGCTTAACGCCTTCCGGAGAAACGCGAGGAGGCAAAGGAGGTCTCTGAGAGACAGTATCCAAAGAGATGGCGAAAGCTTCGTTCTTTGGCTTCGCAGCAACCGCTGTATTTCCTGCGTGAGCCACCGGCCCTTCCAGTTGCTGAGCCTGCTGTGATAGGGTCTGATTGTGCGAATTCCTGGACGATGTGGTTGAATGGTCACGCATATGGTTCTGTTCGGGGCGAACCAACTCAAAACTGCGGCCGCGCGAGTGAGGCCCCGCCGTGAGGCCCGCGTTGAAGCTAAAGTGCGTTTCAGTGGGCGGTGGTGACTTTGCCCGTCTCTGGTCAGCAATCTTCTGATCAACAATTTCCCGTGCCTCGCGATATTTGTTCTTAATCCACCCCATGGATCCTCTTTCATCAATACTACCGCCGCCGCCAGCTGCCATTTCATAAGTGCTGTGGGAATCGTATGAATCATGGGTTGAAGTGTTGCTTTTGGGCCCACGAAGAAGGGAGCTGCCAATTGACGTCAAGCTGACATCCGCATTGCTATTATGACCCAGTACAAGACGAGGGGATTTCAGGGGTGCCATGATACCTTGCATGTCTTCCTTGCGAGGACGAGACAATCTCCAGCGGCGCTTCTTCTCTTTGTCGGGCTCGTTTGCAGCACCGGGCGTGGCACTGGTACTCGAGTATTGGGACGCATCATCGATTTGGTCAATGTCTGAGCCTTCATTGAAGGACGAGTGCAAAGACGCTGGCGGCGACTTTTTCGTCTTGAGCAAGCCAGAACTACTGCTCGCCTCAGAATTTGGCTGAGAGAGTTGCTGATAAGAGTGGGGTTGATGTTGCGACAAGGGCGCAGGTGGTGGCTGCAAATGAGTCTCCGACTCGGGCTGAAAAGAAGCATTCAAATCAGCAGGTACATGACTAGCCCTTGGTGTCAATTTAGAAGCATCTGATGCAGGTGGTTCAGTAACTTGCTGCGTTTGAATTTGCGCCGGTGTTTGCTCATGATGAATCTCATGTTGCGCCACCACCTGCTGTGGCATTGATTGCGGCTGCTGGTACGGCTGGACATGTTCCAAAACTTGAGTATTAGATACTTGCTGTGATGTCGCACCGGTCGCCATCACAAAGGAATCCATGGGGTTTTCAATTTCACAGGTAGGAGAAGCACTAGCCGAGTGCTGCAGAGAGGTGGTGGAGCTCTGGGCGCTGGGGTTTGTACCTCCGGGGACACGCTTTTTGCGCAGTTTATTCAAGGGGCGCCTATCGGGGCTGTCGGCTGCAAACATCGGGGGTCGGCTTCTAGAAGGCGTCGTAGGCTCGAGTAGTTGTTCTTGGCTGTGGTCACTATAAGCGCCGGTGGGTGATGTAGCATTGGAGACACTGCCGCTAAGAGGCGACGGGGTTTCGACGGAGTTTGGCGTAGGCTTCAGTCTGAGTCGCGTAGGGCGAGCCGGATTAGGAGAGAGTGATTTCTCACCAGCAACAACATCGTCAGAAATAATACCCAAAGTACTAGTAGTTTCCCGAGGCGATTCGCGTTGAAACCGACCACTGTTGAGAGCAGGCGACTTTTTTGACGGGACCGTGTTGCTACGGGCGAGACCGCCGCCGCTAGATGGCGTCGTAGTGACCGTGGTTGTTCTCGGTGTTCTAGTTCCGGCTTCCTGGCGCGAGTTGCGCGATGAGACGGAGCGGTTGCGTCTAAGCTGTCCGTCCCTACGCACACTCTCAGCACCAGCGCTGGCGTTCGACGATGACCGCGCCAGACCGCCGGCCACATGAATGGGAGAACCAGCTCCAACTATCTCGATGCGATGCGGCACACCGTGCTCCACAGCCTTCACCATTTGCTCGTCGGCCTCAGTTCCTTGCATTCCAATCAGGAAATGATCCTGATTTTCGATCAGGAAGATAATGACTGATTGGTTCAACCGATACTCCTCAGGAAGCATGTCGTGGCTGGGATGAGAAAGCATGCCAGGTTGGAAAATGGCAGCAAGATTCTGAGAGTTCATACGGTTTTCGTCGGCCTTGGCGGCAAAAACTGCCAAAAGATCGAGCAGGTACAGAAGCAACTGACGGTTCAAGGGTGGGAGCTCCGTGATCAAGGTCTGGTAGCGCGGAATGACCTGCATAGGGTTCATGTTTTCGAGAACGTGGTTTCCCTCGTTGTATTCGGGTGCGCGCATAACAACACCTTTGAGAGGATGGCGGAACTTTTCGTATACATCGAGTGGGACCACGGGCTCTGGAAGGTCGTTAAGGTACCGACGGAGGACATTGGCAGCGTCGTGGACGGTGTAGCCCTCCCAGACGAGACCCTTACCATATCGGTCGGGGGAATCGAAAATGGTCTTCAACTCCTTGATTCGCTTTTCGGAGCCACTCAGACGGAAGATACCTTCGACACCAGTAGCTATAGTGAAGACACACGTTAGTCTGAGGCGAAACTGCAAAAAAAAACATGGGTAATCAAAAACTTACCTCTGTCTTTGAGGAAAACTCCACACTTGGCGACAACAATAGGTACATAACCATAGATGTAGCTGCGGTTGTTTTCATCAACTAGCGAAATAGCTACATTGGCATACTTGATGCTTTCTCGAAGTGGCACGCCAAAAATTCCACTTGGGCGAGTGGGAATTACTGTAGTTTGTTTAGTATTGTGATCTCGTGTACTTTGTGATGGGGGATGTGCGCGTCCACTTGCGACGCGATTATAATGCCAAAATCCTCGCGGCGTAGAATCAACCGGTTCTGGGGGCGGGGCACCGTAGATCGCGGAAAATGTGCCAATCTCACTGGAGCGGCATTGCGGATAAGTAGCCAAGACTTGAGCGTCGCGGATGACAGGCTTCTGTGACCCAGGCCGTGCCTCAGGATTCGCTTCAGGCAATGTGCTGCGCCAGGAAAGGTGACCAAATTGGGTCATGGGCTGAGACTTTTGCGGTGTGCTGTATGAAGAACTAACTCCAGATGCAGGCGATGGTTGGTTCTGGTCTCGCGAGTTGGAATGCAATTGAGATTGTCGGTTGGTAGAAAATCGAGGAAGTATATGGGAGAATATACCAGTTGTGACTTCTTGGTGCTTTGGCAGCTTAAAGCTCTTCCACCAAGACTTGAGATCGCGCTTGGTGGGGGGAGAGCCTGAATGATTCAAAAGACTCCCCTCGTGCGGGAGGAATGAACCAGATGTCATGGCGACTCTCGGCCGGCTATGTTCCGGCTAGAGCAAGACGACAACGACAGTCGGGTGAGAAATCGAGATCGAGGGGTAGAAAAGGCGTCGAAAATAAAGTGTCGTCGGGTTCGAAACGAAAGGCTCAGTGAGCTTGGGACGAGTGGGCGGGTGGGCGG
>LKBB01000093.1:0-57837 GCA_001513885.1 Thielaviopsis musarum
GGGGGGGGGCTGGGTTTACTTGTACTTTTCGGCAAGGCAGGCCAATACGATACAATTCAAACTATACAAAGCCAAACAAACCTAAAAGCAGCACCATTAGAGCCCAGAATGCAAAGACGGCAAGCACCAGATATTCCAAACCCTTAACAGCCCACTATCGTCAACAAGGTGAGGGTTACTGTGTACGTGGTTGTCGGGGTTAAGCAAAGAGCCAGTGACGGGTTCGTCCGTCCGAGTGAATTTTGGGTTTCGTCAAGGCCCGTGGAAAACATGTGCTAGACGGGACGGGGCTGGGATAAAAAGAAGCACCACGTAGGAGCATCAGCAGTAGAAAGGGAAGTGAAGGAAGTGAAGCAGTCAGAGACATATTAGTCAATGGCAAACAACGGGAGGCGCTTCCCTGCAGCCTGCGGCCCCAATATACAGTACAGTACACAGTACTGACCGCTTCAAATCCAGCGCTTACACGGCTTCACACACCCCCTCTCTCTCACACACAGTAATGGCAAGGGCGCCGCGCTGAGAATGCAGGTGGCCGTTGGAGTTTGTCTCTGGTTGGCACAGACTAATGGTTCACCCTGACAGTGTTCATCGCTCAGTGAGCCCCCGAGCCAAAGAGAACAGATCGTGGGTTTTCGAGGGACAGCGAGCACAGTAACAATAAGACATCCCACCTCAGTGATAACCAACCCGGGTCTCCTTGCGCACGCCTTACGTCTGGCTCGTGAAAGTGCAACTCCCACTCTGCCACTCAACTATTGATCCAGACGATCCATAGCTGTCTCTAACCTTTAAGTAAACCCTCGACCCAGCCTTCACAGAAGCTTCCAAGACTCAATTCTTTGTAGCCCGCAAAACTGGCTACACTTGTCATTCTAGGCTGTCATGCTGGCTGTAATATATTTCAGGTACTTGTTCTTGCTCCTGGTCATTTACAGTAATATACATCATTCACAGCACGGCATAAAAATTCATGCCGTCTTCTCTCGGGCATTGTATTCACGGCCCCGGCACTGAAAAACGGAAGGCAGCAGGAGACCTTTATTGACGGGCCACACGGCATTAAGCATAGAGCGGCCATCTGTGAATGGCTGGTTTTACGAAGTTGAGCCACAAGCTTGAACGGTGCTGTGTAGCCTCTCTACAGTAGCATCTCGTGTACGACCCATCTCGTCCGGTAAATAACCAGTTGTTTGCTTTTTGGGGACTCTGATGTTGTTTGTGTTTGCTTTGTGTGACTGCACGTCTCCTTGTGCGCTTCTAAAATCAAAAGTGTACCACAAGGTCCGCCTTCGTGCTTTAGCTTGATCAGGCACAAGGCAGCACTTATAGCGATAGAGAAACACGAACCAGAAACCCAGACAACGACACGCAGTGTAGCGTCAGCAAGTGCAGGTACGCTTTTCTTCCTCTTTCTAACTTCTCTCTGTTTCTTCCTCTGTTCTTCAATTGCGTATTTCTTGCCATACCGAGCCTGTGCCGTCCGTCCTTTTGATAAAATTCCCCATCGTCATTATGTGATTGTGTTGCTTTAACGTGACTTTCAAAAAGGCCTCCCCAACAAGAATTATTTACTTTTTTTTTTTTTTTTTTTTTTTTCCATCCCTCCATCCCTAGCGTCAAATTTGGCTTTTAAATCAAACAATCAATCAGACAACGAGGAAACGTTGCTTCGACCTGCAGAAACAAGAGACATTTTCTTCTCAGACCAAGACATTGTTAAAGTAGTGCCCTTGCGCTAGTGCCAAGGTTGGATGTACTTACTGCGTACTTACTAAAGTAAGTACTATGGTCTGTACCTTAATCCTTGTTACAGCACTCATCACCATAGTAAGTACGGAGTAAGTAAGTAAGTAAGTACGGAGTAAGTATGTGTACTTTGTAAAAGTTCAATGCCCGCCAGACACACAAAAAGAGCGGAAAGAAACTTCAGATCAACGAAAATCGCAGCAAAAGGAAAAGGACACGAGCTTGACGAATTTCTACGGACTCAGCCGGTCCAACCTGGAGCAAAAAAAGCAAGAAAGAGACAAAACAAAAAGGCGGTATGATTTTACTTGACTTGATTTGTTTGTTAGTTTATGCCTGTGTGCTTTCTTTCCAGCGACACGCCACCCGTAAGTGCACAGAAAAATGATGCACAAAAGATAACTAAAGAAAGGCAGCATATTATAAGTCCTTTTCTGTTCCCACGTGGAGGCCACACGACAAATTTTGCGTGGCCTTTTTTATGTTAGGAGACAAAAAAAAAAGTGAAAAGTCTACTCCGTAGACCACACCACCCAAATCAAGCCGTTTTTTTTTTTCTTTCCCAACTTTTATCATCTCTCAATTATGACATGTTTGTGTTCGTCACGATAAATTAACATTAACAATGCAATTTTCACGCTCGAGAAAAATATGTCCAAACAAAGTCCAGAAAGCTGATGCAAAGTACACAAACGAACGGTCAGTAAAAAAAAAAAGATTTTGAATTTTTTTTGTGATGCTTACAGGCATTATGCAAGGGATGCAAAAATATACAAGGGTGAATGGTCTAAATGCTTTAGCTCCAGGCGGTTGTACATGGACAAGGAAAAGGATTGGGTGGGATTACAGCACAGCACATTAGTAGCTCTAATATTTAGCGCTTATTTTCAGGTTGCTTGTTAGGTCTAGTCAGTGACAAATTTACAATCCAAATGGTCATCTTGTAACCTGGTCCGCCCAAAAGTTCTGCGCAGAAATATCAAGTGTTTACGGAGTAGTTTTTGGTGCCGTCGAATCAGAAACTTCCTGCGTACAGGCGGATCATACCCATCATATCTCCATATCAACAATGACAAATAAGTCTTGTGAGCTGCAAGTGACTTGCATTTTAGTGATATAAACCCAGCGCTGATTTGCTAGGTGAACACCCCTTTTTCACCTTTTTTTTTTTCTTTCTCTCTCTCTCTCCTCTTGCTTTGCTTTCCTGCTGTCTTCCACGTGCAGCTCATGAGCGCCACACGAGGTGTCATTGCACCAAGCACACACACACACACATACACAAAAACATGTGCGATTTTTGCGTTTTGACTCTTAGCCCCAGCAAGAGGCCCTAAAGGGCAAGCTTTCCCAAAAACAGAACAGGCAGTTCCAGCATTTGTTTGTTTTTGCTTTAATCTTTTAACGGCCAAAAGCCAAAGCCCATTTTCCAAGATCCGGTTTCAATCCTACTGTAACTTGCCATTGCTTGACTTGGCAAACAAACTTGGATGAAAACAATACAAAAGTTCAAAGAAAAAGTCGGAAATGAGGATCGGCGGGTAGAGGGGAGTATTGTGAGGTAGGATAAGGGTTTGGATCACATTCATGTGCTTGGAAAAAGCAAAAACAAGAAAAACAAGAAAAAAAAAACGAAAACAGCCACATGCAGTTGGCGTTGCGAGGTTGACAAAGAAGAAGAAAATATGGGCAAAAAGGATTGTGTGGTTGCTTCCGACAACCCGATTGCCCAGCTGAGATTTGCCTTACCCTCAAGTTTAACCCTGCTTGATTGAACTAATGATGGGCTGATGAGCTAGGTGCGCCATCACGTTTCAGACCTCAAGCCCGCCTGTTGTGTCGTCGTTGGTCGTCTTGTCCTGCCAAGGCCTGCCGATAAGACAAGACAAGGCCCAATTCCAAACTCACAGACCTTACAGTAGCTGAAGACTTTTTTCTAAATACAGCGACGATGAACGCTGCTCATAGCTGGACAATGCCTGTATTTAACAGGAAGAGGGGTTGAATCTCGATTCGTTTGTCCTTTGGGGAGCGTTCTTGAGCAGTAATTTCGGGGACAAGGCCAAGGAGCCGGGTAATCTGTAAACGACAGCAAAGTTATGCCGTGCATAAAAAATGGGTAGGAAAAAAAAGAGAGCGACAGGGAACTTGAGGCTCGGGGGGTCGTGTAACAAAAAGAAGGGAGAAAAAAGAAAAAAGGGAAAAAGAAAAGAAAAAGAAAAAGGAAAAAAAAAGAAGAAAAAAAAACAGACAAGAGGCCCCGCTGTTGATGGCGAGCAATAAAAGACCAAAAAGAAACGGGAAAATGAAATAAGAAATCTTGCGCTTGACTCCAAGCGGTTAGCTAACTCAAAGGCGAAACTACACAGTAGTACTACAAAAGTAAAATATTGAAAAATGCGCCGGTACTGTATTTATTGTGCGGCACTAGTGCCGTTAGTGGCATGGAGGAAATTGAGTTCAATGAAAATGAACCTCGGCTCGCAGGCTTTCCGGTGGCCATATTTTAGTCCGTACGCCGTATCTACAACTGTCTTATCCGAGCTGAGGGAAATTGAAAAGGTAGGAAAAGCAAAAAAAAAAAAAAAAAAAAAAAAAAAAAAAAAAAAAAAAAAAAAAAAAAAAAAAAAAAAAAAAAAAAAAAACAAGAAAGAGAGAAGAAAAAAAAAATCATCATGGTCGACCCGGCAAGGCAGTTCCCGGGACCGAATCGAGGTGTTGCCCCACGAGCGGACTGCCTACCTTGCCTTGTCTGGTTTATAGCGAGCGAGCAGCCTTTTCCCCCATGTGCAGTTGGGGGCACATTAAGTTGCAGGGCATTTGCATTGTTCTTTTGCTAGGCCTTGCTTGGCCTTGCATGCAGATTTGTGAGAACGTCAACAAGGGCAGTCTTTCCGTGCGAAGCAGAGTTCCGCTGCTTAGCTTCGCTCTCCTCTCCTTCCGTGTCGGCGGGTCTTCCACCCCGTAAGTGGCGCCGCGTTGTTGGGCGAGGATCGCCAACTAGTTTGTTCTTTAGCGTCTCTTGGGTGTCATTATGTACTCAAGTACTTAAGTACTTAAAGTAAGTAAGTGTATGTACTTAAGTACTTTAGTATGTAGTACTACTAATACTAGCGGGCTTGTTCCTTTGTGGTTTTCAGGCCTGACGATAAGAACTCTGGGTTTTGGGGATTTAAGGTGGGGCTTCTGTCGACCGGCAGCTCGGCGCTTTTTAGCCGGATCTTTTCCTCCAACTTGGTGGGCAAAAAGATAGAGGGGGCAACAAAAGCTAAAAGCTTGCCCGCTAGTAGTAGTCCGACCATGCGGATTTAGTGGGTAGCTTAGCAACCTCGTGCGCCTCACGTGTCATGGCTTGATGAATTCAGGAATAAACGAGAAGGAGGGGGAGGGTAAGAGAGGCGGGCACGAGGCCCAAAGAAAAAAAGAGAAAAAAAAAAAAGTAGACTAGGGAAGGGAGAAAGAAAGAAAGAAAAAGGGAGAGAAAGGGAAAAGAAGAGAAGGGAAGGACAGGACTGCTTGACTTGTCAGAAATTAGGATGGCTGCGTGTTATTGTGCGTGTATGGTGTGCGGCGGCCGGCCGGCTAGGATGATGCTTGCTGGCTGTCTGTTGTTTTTCGAAAGTCTAGCAAAATAACCACCACCCCGTCGGAAAGGAAAACAAAGCATCCAGTCAGTATCCGGCCAAGGGAGTAAAGGGAAGCGGTGTATCTCCCATTAAAGGGAGGCCGTTCGCCATGATCATCTGAAAAAAAAAAAAATTCAGAAATGCCAAAAATGACTACAAAACCCCCGTGGGCCAATCCTCTAGGAAACAAGCTTGATATATGCCTTCTCGTTCCTCTGGAGACAACAAAGGCCCAAGTCCAACAATCCACCCCAACTAGCAGCCGGGCCAAACATCTTAGTTTGGCGTTTAGAGACGACAGGCCAAATGATAAATCAAGCGGAAGTTTTTTTTTTTTGTCAGAAAACGCTCTCAAACAATAATGCTGCCACACAGACCGACAGCCAGAAGGGATGCAGTTTGATGCGATGCGGCCTGGCGATCTTTCTGTTTTGGGGAGACAGGACAGCCTATTTACAAGCCGAGGTAAATCAGATCGGCTCGATAGACAGCACTAAACGCCAAGTAGTAGTACTAGTACTAGTACTAGTAGAAGTATTGGTAGCTAGTGAGTACAGAGTACAGAGTAAAACGCATGGGCCGCTGTCCTGGCTTCGGCTGCGAGCGGGCCCTGCCCTGCCCTGGCAATGCCATGCCATGCCACGCTTCCTATACTACAGATTGACAAAGTCCAGAGATTGATTCTGGGTGTATAAATGCACAGACCGGAGTACAGGCTTAGTGAGATGTTTGTAAGGCGCTACGGGCTTGCGGGAGGACTTGTGGTTGTGAATTGAGTGCGTGTTTCTGCATCTGACACTCTGATAGCTATGCTTTCTGAGTCTTTTTTTTTTTTTTTTTTAAATGTCTGATGTTATACTTGTAAGCTTGCACTTTTCAGCCATCTAAGCCCTAAAGTCGCTGTCCATCTCTCACGTGATATCAATCGAGGCCAGCAGCAAGATCCATTCTTCTCTACTACATAGAGGCCAAGAGAGCGCAGCGTCTTGGCAAAATATAATCTAGATAAGTAATAAGTATTGCTAAACGACTTGTGAGCCTCACAGACATGCTAATACCACTTATAAAAAGTGAAAACGTTATCAAGAAGTTCGGCAAATTCCATGTGCGCTGGCTTGCTCTTCAAACCCAAGGAAGAAAAAAGGCGAGGACAGCCCAAGTATTATTTTGAAAGTGACTGGTAAACAAAGTAAACATGTGCCGCCCGCTGGTAGCCGTCACATCACATCTTACATGAGGCCAAACCTGCACATCACATATTCAGCAGCTCGCTTGTTCTATTCATTGCTACTTCACTACCGCTCCAGCCCAGCCTACGAACTTTCTAAGCTGTTTTTTTAACAGTGAAGTAGGAGAGCTGGAGTTTTTCATCACATCTTGCCTGCATTTATGGGCTGAGAAAAAGAAAAGAAAAAAAAAGAAACGCAAGGCATAGAATGGTGTTCAGCTTTTGTGTTCTTGAGGCACAATTCTGGTAGTAATTGCTATCTATTGTTTCTTTCTTCCTCGTTTCAGTTTTCTTTTCTTCCTTTCAGGACTCAACAAAAGATTTATAAAAAAAAAAGAAAGAAAGAAAGAAAAAAAAGATTCGGAAGATGAACGATCCGGAGCCAATAGTCAGCTTCATTATTTGTTACTATTTTCTCTACTTCACTCCTTCTAATATTACAGTGTTGTATTGTCATCCACACAAGCTGAAATACAACTGCAGCAGTGTTGACGAAACAGGAATCTTATACAAGGCAAAGCCGCGTAGGGAAATCGTATACTCCGTAGAGATTGAAAACGGGGTCTTGCACAATAATAATACAAATGCAGAAAATATGGTATGCACTGGACGCTATGCAATCTTTGCCAGGGAACCATGACGTGAGACTATCAAATAGGCGAATACTATCTGGCGGGCTTCCCTTTTCCCTTTATTTTCTCGGTTTGTCGCAGCGTCAATGCCAGGCCAGTTCCAATGCCAGTGCAGTGCTAGTGCCAGTGGTGTCACTGTACGCCGTTTTATTGCGCTGTTGCGGCCGGTCACTTGAGGGCTTGAAACATCATATTAGCAGTAGAAAATATTGCTCAAAGGGACGCACTTTGTTTCTCTTACCAGGTATTTCTTTCTTTTATGCTATTTTCAGCATACCTGTGTCATATGGACTGCTTTCAAAAAGGCAACAAGACAAGTTGCCGACCTACCCAAGACAGCGTTTCGCATTGTTTTAATTTGCTACCAGGCGCTTACAATCTTTTGCACAACTACCAACAAAGACATATGTGCTGCCTATGTAGATGGTAGTCTGGATATATACAATGCATGCAAAATTGATACCAACCGATGCAGTACAATTTACATGTATACTATGGAGCAGACAACTCCCTCTGCTAAAAGGGAGGCCTACCAAGCATGAAGTTGAAGAGAACAAATGGAAATCGTGCCCCCTAAAGTCAACCTCGAGAACGGCTGTTGAGGCAAATGCCGACCGCCATGTTTAGCGTGGTTCAAGCGAGTTCTTTTTTTACAAGTTATACATTTAAGTATGTGTCTGGATTGTGCCACGCACATGCGCCTGGCCACATGAAAGAACGTGAAAATGAAAACGAAGATCGGTCTCCTAGCCCATGTTGTTCAGCGCAGCTGCTTAGATCTGTCTATCCGTCGGTCTGTTGCCTTGTTTTTTTTTTTTACCATGTCAATATTGACATGAGGCCCTGTAGTCTAACACCACATCTGTAGTCAAGGCCAGGCCAAGGTTCAAGTCCCTGGGTGCCCAAATGACAAGTGACAAGAAGCAGTTTACTTTTTAGAATAAAGAGGCAAAAGCCGGGCAGAGACAACGCGAGAACTGAACTTGACAGAAAGCCGATGAAAAATAAGAATAAAAAAGGACCGGGCAGGGTCTCGGCGTCCTGAGCCTGCGCAGTAGTATAAGTAAGTAAGTATAGCGTGCCTGCTTATAGACCTACGCCCCTGTGAGTAACCAGCCCAGCATAACCCCAGAGGAGATCAGCCATCATAAAACACAGCGTGGAGTGACCAACAAGTCAACTGTTCACATTTGATCGAGATGCGAATGTGCCATTGTGCTGGAAAACATGCCACAGAAAATAAATGAAGACAATGAATTTATGTAAAACAACACGCTCTTTGGATACTTAAAAACCCGCAGTTATGAACAAAAGAAATATAAACCAGGGATGATTAACAAAAGAGTAGCACTATGTAACAAACCACAAAGGGCCCTGCACGTTGCTGTTAGTGCCAATTTTAGTGCTGTGTTAGTTTGTTAGTGCTATTGCAAATAACAGCTACAGAAAATCCGTCGATTTCTTTTCGTGTACACCAAATACTACTAGCGCTGTCATTTACCCAATTTATCTTTTCTTCAGCTTGGTTTATTTCTCGTGGACATCCATCCTACTATATTTTATCTCTTTCTTTCTTTTTCCCATTCTTTTGGTTAATGAACTTTTTTCTAATTCTGTCACATAGCATTTCTCGTATCGTTTGTCTATTTGATACTTGGAGAGCATATCTTTTTTTTTATATATACAAAGTATACTTTTCAGCTTCTTTGTTCTTTGCCTTGGCGTTGCATTCTTGAGCAGCCCCTAAAAAAAAAAAGAAACGAACGGCCTATAACAACCAAAGATAAATAAGCACCACACAACAACAAAAAAGAAAAGCCACTAAAGCTCTCAGCCTGCCAATCTCCACCCACTAAAAATCTCACCCTTCACTGACCGGGCTGGCTTTGGCTCCTACTTTTTTTCTTCTTCTTCACCTTCTGCTTTTCTCGCTCTTCGCTTCGAGCCTTCTCCTGCAACCTGAAAAAGCGCCTCGATCCGAGCGAACCACGTTGACTTTCTCTCTTTGTCTCTTTTTTTTTTGTTCCCACGTTTTTCTCTGTCTTTCTTCCCGCAATTCTTTTTTTATTCTTTTGTTTTTCTTTGCTATATTTTTTTTGGTACAGAAAGGCGTCACATTGCGTCAACAAGATAAACAAAAACAGCCAACCTAACCTAACCTGACCTGACCTGATCTGGGCTGAAATACTCACACAACTCAATATACAATAACAAGAACAAGGCCGATTCACTTCTGTGCCCGCCACACTCGTTTATCTACTTTCTCTGTTCATTTTTCTTCGTATCTATTTCTCTTCTCTTTTGTCGCTTGCCGATTCGCCGTCTTCCAGTCGCTCCCGCGCCATCTTCTATCAACGATTCACTCTTTCTTGTTCGCCTACTTTCCGGCTCGATCGATTTTCGTGGATCAGCCTTTTCTTCTCTTTTGATTCTCTCAAATTGATTAATCTACCCATCCACCCGGCCTGCATTGCCTTGCCGCTTTGATACCTTTTTTTTGTTTTCTTCTATTTTCATTCGCTCAGTCACTCGCTGGTTCTTTCTGTCGCCGTTTCAGAAATCGGGACCGCTGCTATCGCCGATCAAGACCTGGCTCGAGCCACTATAATCCAGTCGATTTCACCTGTTGACTCTCACGGCCTGTTTTGTTTTGACTCGTTCTTTCTTGAAACAATCCAGCCGTATAACCTTTTATTGTTGTCACTCCCGTTATATGCCGCCGCCGCTGCTGCTGCTGCTGCTGCTGCTGAGCTGTCTTTCTTTCTTTGTATTTCAAACGACTTTGTTTGACGAATCTCGATTCTCCTCTTCCCGATCGTCTTTTCTCTTAGAAACCGCCAAGCGCTAGCGTTCATCGCTCTTGCTCATTGCCTCTTCGCTGTCCTCGAATCGTATTAGATTGCCGCCATACCCACCCACGAAGCTGCCGGAGTCCCTCCCGCCTGGCCACCCTCTATTCTCGTCCACAATGGCTCACTCTGAGCCACACTCAACCGCCGCCGGCACCAGCACCAGCAGCGCGCCTCTCGGCCTGCGTGACATGCTCAACAGCCAGCCGGAGCGCCACGACTCGGCCTACTACGGAACCCCTAGTGAAGCGTCCAGTAAGCGTATGGATATTGAATCCCCCCAGTCTTCCCCGAGTCCGCATGCAACGGGTTGGCTGACGGTTACCGCCCCTCCTGTAGACACTTCAGGTACTTCGTTCATTAGCCCCAACGGCTATTCTTCGCACGGCCACCACCACGACACCAAGGTCACGCCATCGCCGACATCGACCCACCTGGCGCCGCAGCCCATTATCTCGCACTCGGCCACCACCAGCAGTATGAGCCTGGCCTCAATAGTCTCGCCCACTACGCCCGCCAACCTTGACCCCAACCGCAGCTACCGTGCTGGCTACGACTCGCATAACGCCATGGAGACTGACGGTGAGCGGCGCGAGAGCGTTGACGGCAGAATGGCCCAGGGCTTCACTGATATGCGCATTAACAACGGCAACTCCCTACCGCCATCTCCCTACGCGCCTCATGTCCAGAATAGCGCCGCTAGCCAACGCATTCCGCGGCCAAAGTTTGAATCTATACAGTCGCACCGCATGTCCAATGGTTATCAGCCCAGCGCCGATAGAACCCCCGTCGATATTCGGATAGACAGCCGTACACAACGCCAGGCTCCCACTATCACTGGACCCACGCAGGGCATAATTGCAAGGGCAGCCGAGCCCACCAAGGGTCAGGCTTGGGCTTTTCCCGAGGACGAACGGTCCGGCAGCTACACCGAGTCTCGCCGCAGCAGTCTCGCCGACTCCATCAACAGCAGCCAATTTACGTCCGAGTCCCGGTTACCAGCGGGCCAGTTGCGCCTGGACGGTCAGAGCACCGATGGTCACCGCCTGTCCAGTACCTCCAACGAATACCTTCCCATGCACCACCACTCACTCCAGCACAAGAAAATCAGCGACCTTCAAGAAGAAAGCAGACCAGCTGGCAGCCAGCCTTACTCCAGAACCCCTGAGCTGCGGCAAAGTCACAAGCTTGCAGAGCGCAAGCGTCGAACAGAAATGAAGGAGCTGTTTGAGCAGTTGCGCGAGATGATGCCTCAGGAACGTGGTGCTAAGGCCTCCAAGTGGGAGATATTGACAAAGGGTTAGTCTCCGTTACTCCCAACTATGTTGAATTTCTTGTGCACTAACAGTCCCCATAGCCATCAGCGAAATCAAGCGTCTCAACGACACAATTCGGAACATGTCGATTCACTACAACAGCGCAGTTAATGAAATCGAGAACCATCGCCGCGAGATTCACTCTTTGCGCATGGAAAACGCCGAGCTGCGCGCCAAGATCAACTCGCACAGCATGGGTCACTCCAGCCAGCCCTCGTCTCACGGCCCGTCTCATGGCCCCTCTCACGGCCCGTCTCACCCGTCATCCATCCCGCCGTCATCAGCGCCTCCTCCGCCGGCATCGCACTATGGCGGCTCAGACTACAACAACTCATCGTCTCGGCCTGAGTTGCCGCCGCTGAGATCAATCAGTGGCCAGCTGCCTCCTCCGGGGCCGGGGCCGGACTCGATGACAGGCGTGCAATACGACTCGCACCGGCCGCCGTATTAAAGTATCGGGGCGTCTTTTGCATAGTTTTTTTTTATTTTTGGGTTTTTGTCGGTGTTGTGCGTTTTGGGTCGTTTTTTTTTTCACTCTTCATACATTCTTGTGTCTTGCAACCAAAAGAGGGTTTCGATATTTCAACTTCTTTGCAACACTATGACATATGTTTCTTTTGTCTCTATTGACTTTTGTATCCTAGGCCGTATCTGGTCTGTGCTCACATGGCGTCTCCTTGATCGGTGTTATTATGGGGTGTATTCTTGTTTATCTTCCTTTTGTTGTCCGGCTCTCAAAACTCCATGTTCGTTTTCCATATTCGTCGTTTTTGTTCTTTCTTTTTCTTCTGTCATTTGTTCTTTTATTAGGGGTTGGTCCTCTGGTGAGGCTTGGGTTGGGTTTTTTTACATTATCTAGGAATTAATACCTGCTATATATACTACTCCCTTCAGCGTGATTACTTACTTGGCGGCTGCTGATGTTGATGTTTGTACTGAACCCGTTATTATTGTTGCCTCTCTAACGGCGTGTGTGGGTATGCTTGCGGATTCTTTTTATTTGTGTTTATCCACCATTCACATTAATGCCTTGCTCAAGCCCAATACATATTCATGCAGGATATTTATTAATGTTTAACATTTTGATCACTGCATTTGATATGGGCTGACCAATGGCAAATTTTCTATTGTCCTGTCTCAATTTTTGTAAATCTTGACATGTCTTTCCTAACATTTGCAAGGGTCCATTCTTAGTTAGGGTTATCTCGCATTTCCCGAAATGGGTAATCTGGGGTTAATTACCTCGTATGGTTACAATCTTATCATGTGCCTTGCAAGTTTAGATTTTCACTAAAAGTTTGTGAACCGTCTACTTGTGAAGTTTCTTCTACCAGAGCATACAGGCAGAATTTGTTTTCTACCACCACAATCGCACTCCAACCAAAATGTAAGATTTGCGCACCCTACTTGAATTGGCTTGTTCAATTGCCTAAAGGTGTTACTAACTAACTTGCCAATTCTAGGTTTTCTCTGCGTACCCTCGTCCAGCGGGCCCGTCCCGCTGCTACTGCTGCCTGGGCTGCTCCCAAGAGCGCCGCTGCTATTCCCCAGCGCTTTTTCTCGCTGACTTCGCGTCTGGCGAACGAGGAGTATGGAAATGACAACGGCTACAGCGGTGGCTACAACGGCGGCAACCGCAACGGCGGCGGCCGCTTCAACAACAACAATGTCGGTGGCCGCAACTTCGAGAGACCGACCGTTGACCCCACCAACACGTTTGTTTCCAAGACGGCTACTACGGTTGAGGCGTCGCGTCGGGAGAAGAGAGTGGTACACATCACGAACCTGCCGTACAACACTCGCTGGGAGGATGTGTTCCGTGTCTTTGGCTACTACGGCGAGATTGAGCGCATCAAGTTCCCCAGATCGGGGTGAGTTTTTCTTTTTTTTTCTTGTTTTTTTCTTCCTTCTTTTTTTCTGTTTCCGGTTGCACCACCTTTGGAGGGGAACCCTGCAGTGCACACACCGCGCCCACCCCCTCGACCACAACTTACAGACATGCTAACAATTATTTTTTGTAGTTCTTGCTTCGTTCACTTTGTCAACAGCACCTCTGTTCCCAAGTCGGTCCAGGCCCTGAACAACACCTACATGCACCGCCGCCGCATTTTTGTGCAAGAGCCCGAGGGCGAGTATGTCACCAAGACGCGCTTCGTGCCCGATCTGGAGCCTTGCGATACCATCTACCTGGGCAACCTGCCGTACGACATGACGGAGCAGGAGCTGGCGGAGCTGCTCGAGCCTGTCGGTGAGGTTGTTGAGACGCGTGTGCCCAAGGATGCGGGTGGCCTGATGCGCGGCTACGCCCACGTCGAGTTTGGCAGCGTCGAGCTGGCTGTCGAGGCGGTGGAGAAGCTCAAGGGCATCCAGATGCGTGGCAGAAACCTGGCGGTTAACTATGCTGTTCGCAAGAAGAACCAGGATCAGGAGCAGCAGCGCAGAGAGATGGTGGGCGATGATGAGCTGTAAATTAGCGATCAGCCAGCTGGTTGACGGGGGTTGATGGGTGTTTTCTGCGGTCTGGTCTGGGCAGTGCATCCGATTCCCCTCCTTTGAGGCTAGACAACAAATGCCTGGTCCGTGTATATTAGGTCGATATCTGTACTCTACTTGTCTGTTGTAACAAAAGTAAAGAAACCTTGTTATTTTGATTTCTGATTGATGTACAGAGTAATTATTTGTGATTTAAGACTGATTTGATGGTGGCACACATGCCATGTGGCGAGCACGTTTGATGTCACAGAGATAACTAAGACGCATAATTTCGCCGTATCTCCAATCCATATATAGGCCTTCACAAACCGGCCGGCAAGCTGTACTAGCCGTGGCTGTCGGCTGTAATGATGGTTGGTTGGTGGAGGCTACCTCGGCATTTTAGCGCCTGGAATAGCGTGTTCTCAGGAGATTTTTAGGCCAGACAGAGTACAGAGTACAGAGTACAGAATACAGAGTACAGAATACAGAGTAGAGACATTGACGAATTAGCGGTGGACATGACATGACGCAGATACTCCTCACAAATAAATGCATGCTACGAGTATGCTGCGCCTGCATCTCCAGATTATAGAGGCCAACGGGCTGCAGCCAGCCACTATCAAGAACAAGTATAGAAGCCCACAGAAGGAAGGCCTACAGAAGGAGGGCTGCCGAAGCGACACAGGCAAGAGCCGCTGGGCTGGGCTTATGAAGCTTAAGCGAACATGGCCGGCCATTTGCAGCCCAAACGATGGAGAGTAGAGCTTGACCGATCTTTTTTCTTGCCGCCACTGAACAGCGAACATATGACGAGAGCTTTAGCAAACGGGGGGTGCTTGTTTTGTTTTTAAATTTTCCTTTTTTTTTTTTTTTTTTTTTTTTTTTTTTTTTTGTTCTCGGAATAAATTTCTCTGATTATTAATTGCAATTTTGCTTTGATTGACTGAAGCTTTCACTTTTCAAACGACGAAGCTACCAGGTTTCCGCCCCGCCACCCACTGATTTTTAGTTCAGCCTTTTATTTTAGCACCTGGAAATCCAAGCTTGATCGTTGGTTTTTCCGCCCAAGCAAACGGCATCGACATTGAAAGCACAAAGAAGACGAAACGAAACAAACGAGCGACAAGTTGCCCGACCGTGAATAAAGACAAACAACTACCGACATCTCCCTTTTTTTTCTTTCTCTTTTTTTTTTTTTTCCTTTTTTCTTTCTCTTTTTTTGTCGCCAAAATGTCGTTTGGCGGTGCCGAGTGCTCGTCGTCGGGAAATCCCTTGAGCCAGTTCCAGAAGCATGTGCAGGGCGACACTTCGCGCCAGAATGACAGACTTACTTCTCGCGGCCCGGTTGGCGCACCGCAGGGCTTCCGCAACGCCGGAGTCGCGGGCCCGCAGCAGGACGATGTAGGTTTTGTGTTGGCGCCGGGCACAATGTGTTGCCATCAGGGGCTTCGTTGTACAGCCTTGCAAGGCCAAACCAGACCAGACCAGACCAGACTAGTTGAGAGCAGTGAACTAACGATTTGTGTGATTCGCTATAGATGGTCAACGGCTTCCTAAACCAACAGCCCGGCATGGGCCCGCAACTCGCCATGCCCAACGGCATGCTCCAAATCGATCCGCTCACTATGCGCCCCATGGGCGTTCCGGCTTCCGCTGCCGGCCCGATGGCCATGGCCCCCCAGATGATGCAGGCCCCGGCACATCTTCAGCAGACAGCCGCACCAGGCTTTAGCCCTGCTGATTTCGCTGCTTTCAACCAGACCCAGGCCATGCCTGCTCAGGCTCCACAGATGACAGCGGCGCCCATGATGCAGGCACAACCGTTCATGATGACGTCACCGATGGCAATGGGGATGGGCATGGGAATGGGTATGAACATGGGAATGGCGCCCATGATGATGAATCAGCAGATGCAGCAGCAGCCCATGGCAGCACCAGCAGAGCAGCAGGCCGATGTCAAGGGCAAAGGCAAGGCCATCAACGACGAGCAGTGGGAGGACATGTTCAAGCAGATTGACCTCCAAGAACAAAAGGCCGACAACAGCCGCGAGGAGGAATTGGCAGCAGAGCGCGAGCTCGAGGAGCTGGACAGAGGTATGACCCAAGACTCCGAAACAAACTATGGCGACTTTGAAGCCATTTGGCGCGGAATTCAGGCTGAAAAAGAAGCGGCGACAGCGGCCGAGAAACTCAAGGAAAACGTCAGCGAGTCGCTGGGCCCCGACTGGAACGAGGTCAACGAAGAGTTTGCCAAGTTCAACGGCGACTGGAACCACTATGCCGTCGGTGAGCCCGTCATCGAAGACTACATGTTTGAGGACGACAATATCTTTTCCGCCAAGTCCAACGCCTTTGAAGAGGGCGTCAAGATTATGAAGGAGGGTGGCAACCTGTCGCTGGCTGCTCTAGCCTTTGAAGCGGCCGTGCAGCAGGACCCGAACCACGTGCAGGCCTGGGTGTATCTCGGCAGCGCGCAGGCCCAGAACGAAAAGGAAACGGCGGCTATTCGCGCCCACGAGCAGGCGCTCAAGCTGGACCCCAACAACCTGACGGCGCTGATGGGCCTGGCCGTGTCGTACATCAACGAGGGCTACGAGTCGACGGCCTACCGGACCCTGGAGCGCTGGCTGTCGGCCAAGTACCCGCAGATTGTGTCGCCCGACAAGCTGCACGAGCCGGCCCATCTGGGCTTCACCGAGCGTGAGATGATGCACTCGGCCATTAGCAAGCTGTTTATCCAGGCAGCGCGGCTGTCACCCAACGGCGCCCACATGGACCCCGACGTGCAGGTGGGCCTGGGTGTGCTGTTCTACGGCGCCGACGACTTTTCCAAGGCCATTGACTGCTTCCAGGCGGCGCTGCAGAGCGTCGAAGTCGGTGCGTCGTCGCTCAAGGAGGAACAGGAACACCTGCTGTGGAACCGACTGGGCGCCACGCTGGCCAACAGCGGCCGCAGCGAGGACGCCATTGCCGCGTACCAGACGGCGCTGTCGCTGCAGCCCAACTTTGTGCGCGCGCGCTACAACCTGGGCGTCAGCTGCATCAACATGGGCTGTCTGGAGGAAGCAGCGCAGCACTTTTTGCTGGCGCTCGACATGCACAAGGCCATTGAAAAGGAGGGCCGGTCCAAGGCTCACGAAATCCTTGGCGACGGCAGCGACCAGGGCAAGGGCGCGCTGGACGAGCGGCTGAATCGCATCTCGGAGCAGAACCAGAGCACTTCGCTCTATGATACGCTGCGGCGCGTGTTTACGCAGATGAACCGCATGGATCTGGCCCAGCGCGTAGTTACGGGCGTGGATCCCGAGTCGTTTTTGTCGGATATCAAGTACAAGCAGTAGGGGCGGATGCTGGATATCAAGCAGTAGAAGCAGATGCTGGATATCCAGCAGTAGGGGGCGGGCTGTGATTTGATTTGATGTTATTTACCTTGGCCATTGTTAATATCCCACCACTATCCATTTATCTGTTGCGTTTATAACGTGCCGACAGCTATCTATCTGTGTAGCCTCTGCATCATTCATTCATTCTATACATGTACTCTCTGTCTATTTACTTGACCGTGACAAATCCCATTCCTGCTCTCGCCACCTTGACCTCGCGCCGCATTGCCTGCTCCTCTGTATCTGTCCACTGTACGCTCAACTGGTCCCACTTGGACCCGGGCGTATTATACTCCTTCTTCCACTGCGTGTGCATGGCCTGCAGCTTTGCCAGTGCCCGTGGATCGCCACTGCCGCTGTACACCAGGAGCGCCGTACACGGCGGCAGCGCTGCATGCACGCTCTTGATGCGCGCCACCAGTTTGCTCAGCTGCTCCTCGAGCGGGCTGTCAAACGGCGAGTCGGCTGCCAGCGGGCCAAACTCGGGAATCACGCCGGCCGCCGCGTCGCGCGCATTGTTCCACCAGCCGCGAAACGCTTCCAGCTCGCGCAGCCGCGCCCACACAAAGTTGACGCCGCCGCCGGGAATTTCCGCCCCGTCGGCGTCGCCCGCCACGGCCCGCTGGATGCCGGCGATGACTTCGTCGTCTGACTGACAGCCAATCGCATAGGTGGCGCGCGCGCCGGGGCCCTTGCGCGGGTTGCCCCAGTCGACCATGGCCGAGGTCTTGCCGGTGGTGACACCGCCGAGAGCGGCGGCGCCGCCCTGGGCCTTGTATGTGGTACCTGCGCGGGCAAGGCGGGAGAAGAGGTTCTCGCCGGCGCCGTCGGGCAGGCCCCATGCTTTGCCCTTTTCACATTTTTGGCGCGCAAGGTCCAGGCAGGCGCGGGCATCTTCAATGGAGTTGTGGCCGGTGGCGCCGCCTTTTTGGATCTCGCGGTTGAGGTATTTCTGGGTGACGTAGCGCAGGGCTTGCTTGAGCGGGGGGCCGCGCGGGTGCGGGAAGATAAGAGAGGTGTCGACGATGAAGGGGTGGCAGAATTGTAGGACCTTCATGTCGCTGTCGAGAGAGTGGCCGAGGAGAATGGTGCGGGGAGTGATTAGCGTAAGGAGCTTGGCCTGGATGTCGGCAAGAGTGGTGGTCACGGGGTCAAGCTTCTCGGCAGTCATGCCAGAGTACTGCGTGACGTAGTCGGTGATGGGCTTGGTCGGTTTGACGAGCTCATCCAGAACCACTTCTCCGGCCCAGTTGACCACACTGATACGCGCCAGCGACATTTCTGTTGAGCCCGTCATGACCATTTCGCAGTCAATAGCGAGCACGTCTCTGCCAGCCGTGACACTGCCGCTTTGGATCTCAGCCTCGGGCACGTTGGCGTCCTCCAGTTTCTCTATCGGGGTCATCACCCATCCCTCGTCAAGCTTGAATGCCTCGCGGTCTTTGGGATTGGAAATGAGCACGGGGTGCACAAGATATCCGTTCTCGGCAAGCTCGTCTTCCGTGGCCAGGAACTCGGTAATGCGTGTCCGCTCGTTCTTCCACGCGTTGTCCTTTTTTCCGTTCTTTTCATCCTTGCTCTTGGGCTTGGGGGCTGTGAGGAATGTGCCCATTGGTGAGTGCAGTTTGCTGTACCGATCGTCGCCTGGCGCACGCACCGGCCACAGGAGGTCAAACATGTCTGTAAACGGGGCCACGACTGCCGGCAGATTGTCCTTGTCCAATGGCTGCGGAAGGTAGTCATCGGGGCTGACAATCTTGGCGCCTGATGCTACAGCATCGCGCTCGCCAGACATGATTTCGTCAAACACCCGGTAGTCAATGTTTGACCGGAACATGGCTTCTTCCAGCCCAGGCACCATGATGGTCACAACCTTGCGAATTTGGCTGCGATTGGCCACCGAAACCCACTGCGGTGAGGCGCCGTCGGCCATGATGTACAGCACAAGATCGCGCCAGGCCTCAAGGTTGACCTTGCTCTGGAGTCGCGAGTTCTTGAGCACTTCGATGGACGGGTAGTTTGACGAGGCGGTCGTGGGAACTTTGAGCTTCTTGCGCTTGCTGCTCACCACGGCCCACTGGTCGGTCGCCAGGCGATCGGCATTTCTGTCATTGTTTTCGGCGTCGTTTTCCGTCTCGTGTTCGTCGTGAGGAGCGGACCGCTTGAGGCTGCTGCTGCGGTCGCTGTCGAGCGGTGAGGCTGATGGCGTCATGGCGATTTTGTCGGCGGAGATGGTGGCTTTTTGCAGAGCAAGCGACATGCTCGCGTTGGCCTGCTTCTTATGCTTCTTGCCCATTGTCGCGACGATGTGTTTGTGGGTTAAATCGAGTGGAACTGGAGGCCAAACCACGCGTTTGCTAAAGATGTTTCGGCGATGGGAGGAAACGGCAGGCGAGACAGCAGACAGACGAAATTGCTGAAACAATCCAACGCCAAACTGACGCTTAAAAATACAGAGAAGAGACCCCAGAGTGGGTTAGGATGGCAATGGTGCACGTGATCGGTCAGCCAGAAGTTGGATGGAACCTGTAAATGAAGCTTTTGTTTTATTTTTTTCGTGATGTTTTTCCAAAGAAGTCTCTGCTTCGAGTTGAACTTTTTAGTGGGGTCGGGACTTTTTAGTGGATCGGAATGCTTAAGCAGTTAGATAGATGTTGTGGGTGGGTCCCGCTTGTGCTTCTGCTATCAACAGATCAACAGGGGACCGGTTGAACTGCCACATCCCCGGCTTAGTCATCCCCGCTGATTTTCTCACGCGCTGTGATGTCACTTGTAGCTAGCGCGTTAGAAGGGGCTTTGGGCTGTGATGCAAGTTGATTTGCGCCCACTATTTGCGACAAACTAATCCACCTTCAGACAAGCGAAACCCTATGCGACAAGGCTGCGCCTGCTCAGCCCTGTTCGAATCTCAGCCTTGCGTATGCTCAACAAGAACCAAGAAGAAAACGCAGCCGCAGAGTTTGACCGGAAAGCCCATCAAGATTTCATCATCTTTCCATCGCCGGCGGGTACTTTTCATCTCTCCAAACCGCAATCAAAGCTATATCCAAGAATATGGTATCGAAAAAGCTGACGGCAGCCTGCAAGAGCTGCGGCGTGACAATCGGCAGCTTCGCTAATGAGTGGATTCAGATTGGCAAGAATTACTTTAGTCCGTGTGGGCCGGTGAGTAATCTCGATGCTACCGACTCGGGCGAGCCCCGGCCCGGCGAGCTTAATACATTTATCAGCGGATGGTACGTCGTTTGTCAGTGGCTGCGCCTGCATAGGCTTTTGATATGTGTATATGCATCTAAGAGAAATAACTGACAAGAGACCAGCATGTTGCAGGATATTGCATGCCCTAGCTGCCGTGTTATATTAGGTCTACGATGCATTACTACAGTGGTTGACCATATATTATCAGAGTGAGTGGCTCCAAGTTGTGGCTTTTGCATTGTGCTAACAGTTCTTAGAGGCCAACTTTTATTACGAGAGCCAAGCTTGGAGTGGAAGGCGCCTAGGAAAGGTGCTTCTACAGAGTTTGTGGTAACGGGTTCTTATAAGCTGCGAGATAGAGGGACGATATCACAGCCTGAGGATACCGACCCAGTGAAGAAAAGCCCGCCTCCAGCAAAGCAGCCACTCCCGAAAGTGTCTCCAGTAAAGTCGGCATCAACAGCCCGAGCATCTCCAGCAAAGCCGGCATCAACAGCCCGTGCGTCTCCAGCAAGGCCTTCAGCAAGCCCAGCAAAGCCAAGGCCAGCAGCAAGTGAAGCCAAGCCCGGAGCTGCGTCTATGGCTTCTGCAGCCTCTTCAACCCCTCCTGTCGATGCCGAATACGGCCACAATCCTCGCTCTAATGGCTTCTATCAGGACCGATTCTATGTCAGCCCTAATGAGCTGGACGAGATGAAGGGCGAAATCAGGCGGATAGATGCAGCTGGATTCCAGGTGGTTGCGGCCTTTGACAAGGCAGTCAGCCGGATCGACCAGGACATCAAAAAGGCACACGAGACGTATTCGCAAATGGGCACAAAAGTCGCTGGTTTGCAGCATGACGTGGCCTACGCCAAATCTGGCGTTACTGATATCCGCGCTGAGATTTTGGACAAGGTGACTGTCGACGTGCTACAGTCCAAGATTGCCGGTGTTACCAGCACTATTACATCCAACATCACGCCCGTTCGAAAAGAGGTCGACGCCCTAAAAGTCTTGGTCAAGACCAAGACCAGTCAAGCGGAGACGCTCAAGGCCGAAGTCGCCTCGACGACCAACGAACTACGAGACACCAAGAAAAAGCTGCAAGACGCACTCTCACGTGTTGTCATCCTCGAAAAGGACGCCGCCGCCTCGAAAAAGGCCCAGAAGGAGCTCTTCCAGGCCATCCGCGACCAGACCAAGCAATTCACCAGTCTGCACAAGGAAATGGATGCTCTCAAGAGCGAAGTCGACGCGAGCAAGCGCGCCCTACGCGACTCGGAACGGGCAGCTGAGAAGCGCGACCAGCAGCGCCAGCAAGAACACCAACACCAGCACCACCAACAACAACAACAAGAAGCCCGGCCCGTTGCTGGACTGGAAGCAGAACTGGACATCCTCACGCACAACCTGGCCAGCGTGGGTACCAAGGCCGCCATGGTCGAGACACTGCAAATGGAGTTCCAGCTGTTCAAGGCTCGCTTCCAACGGCTGGAGCAGCTTTCTCTCGGGTCTTCATCGTCGGCTGTGCATCAGCCCGCACTGCCAGCTCCCCAGCGTTCTCTGGACATTGACCGATACCAGAGTCCCAGCACCGGCGCATCGACGACATGGCTCCGCGCATCTACGCCGCCAGACCAGCGTAGCAGCGCCGCACGACACCATATTTCATACAGCGCACCGCGGCCGCACGCACCACGCCTGATCCAGGCGCAGTCGCCGGCACAGCCACAGCCACAGCCACAGGTGCAGATGCGTCCGCGCTCGCGCTCGTCCAAGAGACAGCTGTCGACGCACGACGAGGTCGACGAGTTCCTTGACGACGGGCCAAAGAAGCGCACGCGCGTCATCAGCGCGAGTTTGGTGGGTGAGGAAGACGACGAGGACGACGAGGACGAGAATGAAGATGGCGAGGACGGCGTGATTACGGTGGAAAACAGGGCGGGTAGAGATCGCGATGTGTACAGATGGTCGCCGACGTCGCCGGGTGCGCGACGCGCAGAAGTGCGCACGGCGACGACTTTGAGTGGGCAGAGACGCACAACGCGCAAGGCATATTCGGCGCGCAAGGGCTGAGGGGGTTGCACGGGTGATGGTCTATTAGTATACAAGTACTGGTACAAGTACTGATGCTTCTGTTAGTGCGGGTGATGTCTCTGCTAGTATGCAAGTGCGTGCAGGCCATGCCTCTATCTGGACGCCTCTAATTCCCAAACTCGGCTACCACCAAGCGCGCGCCCATCTCGGCCAGCGCATCTACCACATCCACCACCATGCTCTGCCAGAACTGCAGCCACGGCCCACTGCGGTCCTCGTTCTTCTCCCACAGCTCCAGCGTGGCGCCGTACTCTGCGCCGGCCATCTCGGGCAGCGAGCGAATTTGCTCCAGCATTTCCGACGCCTCGACAGTCAGGCTCCAGCTATCGGCGTGCGCCCGGGTCTTGTAAATGTCAATCATGGTGAGCACCATGCGGCACATGCCGACGGGGTCGACGTTCTCAAGCGTGTCCTGCGCCTTCTTGTCCAGCTTGACCTGCGTGCACAGCTCGACGATGCGCGCGCGGAAGGCCTCGGGGCTGGCAATGGCGTTGGGGAGCGCGCGGCAAAGGGCCAGCGCACCCTTGAGCCGGTGCGCCGACCACGGCAGCGGGTGCGTGATGGGCGTCACGCGCGACGCGCTCAGACAGATAATGGCTAGGGCGGCGACAAAGTCCTGGTGTGCGGGGTCGCACCAGTAGCCCAGACAGTCGTTGAGGAACCACGGTACCGGCGCGGCAGCCCACATGTTGGCCTGGATCAGCGGCTTGACAAATGCGTATTCCTTGGCAAGGTGTGCCTTGGTCATGCCCTCGGGCGGGTTGTCGAGCGACTGGTATTGCAGCTGGATGGGCGCCTGGATGCTCTTCAGGGCGCCCTGGATGACCGAGTCAATGGCTGGAGAAGAGATATTGGCGGGCGGCGCCAGGCTGAATTCGTTGAGGGACAGCGACGGGAAGCTCTTTGCCACCGTGTACAGGTCCAGGTCATCAGCGCAGCGGGTGCAGGCGCAGGTGAAGTGGTACTGGCGGAGATCCTCGCGCCGGCGCATCAGCGAGTTTGACGGGTCTGTTGCGTGTTAGGTACCCGCTAGTAATGGGACTATATTGTACTGTGCTATACATACCAATGTAGGAAATCAGAATCTCGTCGCCGGCGGAAATCGGCCGCTCGGCAATCAGGACGGCTTCCCGGCCTTCAATCTGTACTACGGCGTTGGGCAGACACGAGTGGTTGGCCATGGCCAGAGTCGGCTCGAGGAAGACGGATGAGTGGCCGAGGTCGGGGTCGTAGGCGTTGAACGCATTGGTCAGGATCTAAGCCGACGAGTTAGTTGGTCGTCATAAAATCCCATGCTGTAATAGAAGCCAAGTTACCTTGCACATCATCTCTGCGTAGTACTCAGTCTTATCCGGCGCCGCAATCTTGGTGTAAGCCAGCACCGTGTACGCCTGCAATCTGATATCCTCCCACGCCTTGGCCTCCTTCTTGAACCCATCGATATTTCCCTCCAGCCCGCCAACAGCCTCATCAGCCTTCTTCCCGCCCAGCATAACCGCCAGCAGCGCCCTTGTGGGCGTCGGCAACGGCTCGCCGCCACTGCGCTCCAGCGCCGTCTTGAGCACGGGACATTCCTTCTTGTGGTTGCCATGTTTCCACGCCGCGCGCTGACAGTCGATGCTGCAGTAGCCGACAGCGCGGCAGCCCGTGCACAGCCGAATGGGCCGGTCGGCGCGCAGGCAGTTGGCACATGTGGTGGCGAGCACGGGCGAGGATGGCAGCGCGAGCAGCGGGTTGGAAAAGTGCGCGATGCGGGCGCCGGGCGCAAAGGCGGCGGTGGCTTTGAGCGAGCGGCCGCGGCCGGGGCTCGTGGATACTTCGTAGCCGGTCATGGTGTTGGTTGGCGTTGCTGGGGTTGAGCAAGAGCCAATGCAGGTTGAGAGACGAGGCTGTGGATGTTTTGCGGACAACGGGTTAGAGTTTGGTAGCCTTGCCCCGCTGCCCCGCTAAGGACTGAATTAGTGGGTTGGTGTTGGTTGGTGTTGGTTGGTGCTGCAAATGAGCCACTACAGGGGCTTTTTTAGCAGCTGTCGGTTGCCATTAGTGGCTATTTTGGTGCAATTGTGCCATCTTGTCACACACCAGCTACCGATATCCATTTCTGGCCTTCTCTTCGATTTCTACAGCACCGTCAACTATGGATTACGATAATTCGTTGAAGCTATCTCCAAGACTCTGCGAAAGCATTTCTCGGCTGAGCAAAAGAATAGCGTTTGCCTATATCAAAGGTATTGAAGTGGCTGAGAAGCCTTTCAGTCAGTTTAGTTTAGTTGGCATCATTGCCTACTTCAACCTGGGTTGCTCAAAAGCAGGCTTAAACATGACAGAGCAGCTAAAAGGAAATATAATTGTTTAGAAAAGAGCGAGTTGGTTCCAAGTTGATAGAGAAGCCAATAAAATAAAGCAATTGGTGTTTCATAAAAATGAAAACCCTTTTCTCAAGCACTATGTAATGTCCCGCAGCTCATGTTTCCTGTCAAGGCACGCCGGCTTTGTTCACTCATATTAGAGACAGTTTGTGCTACTTTCTTTGCGTCACGTCTCGTCTGATTTCCATGTCGACCAATGTACTCTTCTTGCTCGTTGAAATAAGCTTATTCTCGCTCTATATTGTAACCAGGCACTCTATATTTGCACAGCACCTTCAACTTGCAGCCACAATGCACTTCGTCAAAGCTTTTGCCAATCTAGCTACTCTTGTTTCCAGCGGTGAGCTCCCCTTTGATAACCTGACCTCTACTCACCTGCTAAATCTCTCAGCCACGGCCGTCTCGTCTCGGGCTTCTGGCTCATATGCAGAGCTTCCTCTGAGGTGTTAGTCTTAGGGTTCAGAGGGTTTAGGGTATTGAATGTCGCCATCAACTACTACCTACTACTAGTACTACTACTACTAGTAGTATCTTCCTGAAAGCTTGAAAGTCATGAAACGCGGGTAATTTCCACCAGTTCTGGATGCCGGTATAATCGTCTAATATAAGCTATGAAGCGTATCATTGACAAGCACTGTTTCGGCACATTCCAGAAATGCTGTTTTATGAAGCTACATGGGGAACCAATGTGTATAACTTAAGCTGTATTAACTGGTGTACTAACTGGTATCATGGCAAAAACAAATGGATCGTAAGAAGTTGAGCAAGTATTCCATACTCGCTTCGTTTCAAATAAGACGATGGGGCGCGATAAAATAAGCGCATGCGAATCAGTAGCTTATAGCCTTTATGCCAGGGCAATGGCGCCTGCAAGACCCAAAATGACCAGGGCGGCTTGTTGCTTAGACGCCGCCGCCGAGGCCACAGCCGCAGTTCCCGTAGCCGATGCCGCCTCCGATCCAGTGGCCGAAGCGCCCTTTGATCCCGAGGCACCAGTAGTCTTAGTAGTAGTAGCACCCGCGCTGACATTCTTCAGCGCCGTCGAGCACGGCGCCAGCAGCGACACTGCCAAGCCCTCCACCGTTGGACAGCTCTGCACATACGAGCTGGCCAGCGGCGACACCTTGGAGTACCACTCGACCGCGCTGGTTTCGTACTGCGCAAATTCCTTGCTCAGGCTACTCGGCACGGCGCTGGCGACGCAGTTGTTGCTTGCCGTTTCCCGGGCCGAGGCCACGATGCTGGCCAGTTCGCCGGTGGGCGTGG
The DNA here is from genome assembly GCA_001513885.1 of Thielaviopsis musarum. Lineage (NCBI taxonomy): Eukaryota > Fungi > Ascomycota > Sordariomycetes > Microascales > Ceratocystidaceae > Thielaviopsis > Thielaviopsis musarum. The sequence continues at coordinate 26,168 of LKBB01000093.1, forward strand.
GCGGGTGCGAGTCGAGGATGGCGCTGGCGAGGGACACGCACGTCAGCGACTGCTTGGCGTCGGTGAAGAGCGATGATACAGCACCCTTGACCGACGACTTGAAGCTTTCGACAGTCGACGCGGCAGATTCGGCGCCGTCAATCACGCTGCGCAGGGAGTCGAATACGTCGCGCTGCAGAACGGGCGCAGCGGTTATCATGGGATGAGGCGCGGCGAGGGCCGAGACGCCGGTGGCGGAGAGGAGAGCCAGAAGACCAGAGGAGAAGTGCATTGTGAATGTGTAGATGGAGTTGTAAAAGTAAAATAGAGTTGTAGTGTAAAAGTAAAATAGAGCTGTAGTGTAAAAGTAGGCGGAGATGCGGAACAGAACGAGGTGTTGAATAGAGAAGAAAACACGAACAAGGCGGACTCTCCCAACACTTAAATGCCCATCATCTCCCTCCAAACTTCTTATACTACTAGTACTAGCAGTAGTACTTCGTACCTTGTTACAGCGAGTTGCAGTGCCTCATGCCCTGATCGCCCCAGATGATCCTGTTACTTTTTGTGTTCACCAAATGCAACCTTGGCTCAATTTTGTAACACTTGGAAACGCTCTCTTTTATTCACCTTTCTCTTTTTGGTGCTTTTCTGCGATCTGTTTCGCGATACACAGCCACAGTGCAATTCTGTTACAACAGAACCATATTTATATACGGATAACCTGTGGTCAATGCGCTCTTGTTTCATCTTTGCCGTTGGGTTTTGGCCCCCGTAGTCGCAAATTGCCTGTGCTTTCGGGAGGTCAAAAGAAGTAAGAATAAACGCCACGAGGCCACGACCATAGACGCCACATACTGGCAAAACATAGCTCTAGCATACGCCAGTAAAAGTCCATTCAAGCTAATACACGCCTTCCCTATTGCTGAGGCCCGCCGTGAATCATTTGCGACACATTAACTCCCACCCATCTCGGAGGCGACTGAGTTTGTGCCTGTGCCTGCTCCTGTCCCTGTTGCTGGCTTTGGCCCTGACCCTGATTCGGGTTCTGTCCTTGACCCTCCTGACCTCTCGCCGAATCCCGCATCTGCTGCTTCACCCGCAGCCTCTGGACCACATCCGCCGAAATCATCTGGAAGTTCTTCATCAGCGAAAGCGCATCACTCCACCGCTTGCCATACATCTCCAGCGTCCCAACCACAAGCTGCAGCACGCGCAGACTGCGGTCCAGGTTCTCCTCGTCGCGTCCGCGCAGATACACTCTCGACGGCAGCGGCAGCGGCGGCGGGCAGCCGGGGTTAACGACTGGCATCGGCACTGGCGCGCCCATCAGCAGCATATCCTCAGCTCCGCGAAGCACCGCAAGGAACTGGCTGGCCATAAAGTACACTTTGAGCGCATCGTGGTACGTGTAAAACGCCGCGTTGGACGGCGTACTGACGACGCGGTAGATCGTCTCCAGGTATGCCGTCGTGTGTTCAAAGATGAGAACGCGGCCGTAGTCGGTGATTTGTGGCGCGCGAGACGATGGCGCAATACAGTAAACGTAGCTGTAGCGCAGCTCGAGATCAAACAGCTCTGCAACGTAGTCGGGTTGCGTCGAGGGCAGGTTCGTGCTCCAGTCCTTCATGTCGGCGCACATCTTCCAGATAAACGACGGCGGATCCGGCAAATCCTGTCCATCAGACTGGAAGAGCGTCTGATACCACAATGACTGTGTGCGGCGCATCTGGAACAGGTGCTGTGCTGGCTGAATAAGAGCAGGAGGCGGAGGCCCCGACGGAGGTGCTCCGTTGTTAGCAGCAGGTGACTGGTCGGACTTGGGTAGAGGTGCCTTGGGAATAACGACACTCATAGCGTCATCGGTGAAGGAAAAGGCACGGGCGTGGACCATCGAGATGGCACTATAGAGTCGGATTAGTATGAATTCAAGGCAAAGTTGGTGAGCCGACATACCGATCGAGAGAGTAAACACAGTAAAAAATGCGTCTGCGTTGCGACAGCTTGCCCTTATCTCCTGGCAGCATCTGAGCTGGGTCTTGGTGGTAGCCAAGATCAATGGCGGCTCTGCTTGCAAAGCCAATCAGATGCCAGGCATCAAAGTGTGCTGGATCTAGCATGGCGTACTGCGTCAGAAGCACTAGAGACTGAATCTGGCTTTCATAGCCCGGCATCATGGCGCGATCGGCGTAGGGAAGAGCACGAGCTACATAGTCCACACCCATGTTGTAGAACTGGTCGCCGGTTTGGCGGCTCTGGGCCGTGGCGCCAATGGCAAGGGCGACCCAAAAAAGGAAACAGTCGCTATCCTTGATGATGCGGCCGTCGCTCTCACTCTCGAGCAGGTCGTCCATCGTCTCCCACAGGGCCTGCTCGGAACAGCACGGGAAAAGGCAAAAGATGTTTTTGAAATAAAACTCCAAACATGCCACCATGGTCTCTTTGGCCGGCATATCGGGGTCCATGGGTGGGCTAATGAATTCATTGGTGGCCGCTGCCAGCACAAGTCGGGCAAAAGTCATGTTTGTGGCGTTGAACTCGAAATCACGCGCCGTGGCGTTAACAGAGCTGCTTTTGTCAGTAAAACCGTGGGTTGTGAACGGCAGAAACTGCTTTTTGTCCTTACAGATATCCAAAGTCCGACACCAGCGAATTAACGTCCGAGTTTTCTCGCCGTCTCTCGGCCTTGCGGTGCATCGCTTCCTGGATCACGGCCAGCGAGCCTTTGCGATCATTGTCATGGTTGATTTCCGGCAGATTGACCGATCCCTTGCGGGACCGCGCAAACGCCAGACGGCGTTCAAGTTTCTCGATGCGCAGCTCAAGAGCGGCGACGTAGCTGCGGTGTGGGTTAGTCATCGGGGGTCGCGACACAAGGGCTTTGTATTGTCTGTAGATGTAAATTGACTCACCTGCGCTCCTTGCCACGGGCAAATTGGTCGTTAGCACTGGAGCATTCGGCCTCGCGACCGGCTTTTTCGCAGGCTGTGCAGGCGGGTAGCTTTCCATCACACTTTCCCGGGGTTAGCACTGAGCTTAACAGCTTTCACATGAGATGGTGGGCAAGCCAAACCTTGACTTTGGCGGAACGGCCTAAATTTTTGTTAGTTCGTGGTTCGTCTCTAATGATTGTCATATTAGATCTACTCACATCGAGAGCATGCGCTCACTGGCCGGGAAACTCTGAGCAGCGGATTGTGCGAGAAACTCGAGCGTGGGGCCTTGCGCGGAAACGGATGCATCATGGGCAATTAATTGTTGAGTCAAGATAACTGCGGTAATAATGATGACGAGTAAATATATGTAGTAGTAGTAGATTAGATGGTGGCCAAGATAAGAGGCCAAAAAAAGTTAATGTGATGATGGCGAGGCTGACGGTGGTGTATTTTGCTCGGTCAGCAAAACAGCCTTCTGTTATGCGCTCTTGCTGTCTGGAGTTGGAATAAGTTTCCTTGTTCAAGGAAGTAAGGCGAGTGAGTATCTGAGTTACTGTACACTGTGAAGCGGTATGCACTTTTTGGTTTGACGAAAGAAGGTTTAGGATTATTTTTGGCAGTTGCAAATGAAAGGCATAGCAATGCTTCAATTTCCGTCGAATCAACGGCCGATACAACTCAGGTTCCGTTACAGAGCAAGTTCGGGGTAAGTTCAGGATGGGAGGGAGGAACTAACAAAGGGCAGGCGCAGCACTTTTGCTTCCCGTTTGGCTAGCTAAAAAGGCGGGGCCTTTTTTTTTTTTTGTTCTTTCCCTTGCTTCCTGCCTACAGTAGCATTTGGCACTTTACGGCGAATTTCCAATTGCTTCTTAACTGAAACTGCAGCTTACCTGCCTCGCTAAGGTTTTCCAGCTCCCAATTCGGCAAGATCCAGGATAATACGCAAGCACATGTTTTCTTGTCTGTAGACGTGCGCCGCACTGTCTGGCAGAAGTCACAGATGTGTTGATCCACCGTGTTTCAGCAGCTGGTAAGCAGAGCCTTGGCTACATTGGCTGTCCTTTGCGCTACGCAATGACGTACTGTGCTCAGTCGCTCAGTCATTCACTTGACTTGCTTGCTTACTACGTATGTTCCTAGGTCGCCTTTTGGAGGTTGAGTTTTGGCTGCCATCGGTTGCTGTACACCGTACAAAGATACAATAATTCAACGGGTATCTTTGTGGAATAAAAAGAGAGTGCATATTGCCTGAACAAACAATAACAAACCACTCGAAACTGTGCTTTGAGCCAACATGTGAATCCAGTTGCGAGGGAAGAACAAATAAAAATCAAATCAAAGGAGCAATATATGTCTGGTCCATTCCATTGTCCAATACTCTTGGTTGTAATATTGCCTTTTAGTAGGCTGACTGAAAGGACGACGACTTGATAATTGGCACCAATCGGACAAAGAATGGCTACTTTGGCGAGATGCCATGCAGGCCTGACAGCCGACCATTCGTTTAAATCACATTAGACGAGCACTATTGGTTTCAAGTACTGCAGTGTGCACACTGGCGTCTCTTACGTGGGGTTTTGGCGAGCAAATCAGAGACAAGACAAGACTGAACTAAACTGGTCAAAGAATAGCAAGTTCCAGTTGTGGGAAGGAGTATGAATTAATTTATACATCAAAAATAGCAACACTACACGTTTAAGCTGCGACTGACCACCCCTTTCAAACTCCATATGATGTGGCCTGTCTGTCGAATAGCAATGGGCTCTTATACTTCTTTTTGGCTAGTTTTAAGCGTGTTGAATTGGTGGTTAGTCTTCTTATACGGAGTAGTCATTGATCTAACGGATGAAGATTTAAGTGCACAGTACGTTGGTATGCAGTATTTACGTTTTGCTATATGAAAAAGGAAAATAACACAACTGCCGACTATTGCCAGCAGAGCAAATATCCTGATACGGGGTTTTTATAGATAAAAGATAATTGTAGCGGCTCTCTGTGAAAGTAAGCAATTCTCACTATTGAGACGGCGAACTCAGAAAAAGCAACAAGAAAAAAAAAACAAGAAACGAATGAGCTTGGTTCGCTGAGGGGCTTTCTGCTTCAGCTAGAAATAGTCCTTGCGCAAGCCTCACTTCTTGCTCTTACTCCGTACTCTTGTTCTTTGTCTTAATGGTCCGCTCATGATGGCCAGGGTTGCGACAGGGTGCTAAAGGGTGCTACAGCGGGGTAAGCAGTACTTCGTAGTATAAAATGAAGCAATAGCAGTGGGTAATATTGTGCCTGTGCCTGTGCTCTGATTCTGTGCTGACCAGTGCTTGAAGCAGGTCAGCAGCCTCGATTCAGGTTCTCGAGGAACTACGGAGTACGGAGTAGCATGGAGTGGAAACAAATTGCAGGGTATAAGAAACGGTATCGTCTATTAAATGTAGAGTCATCGGCTTGAAGGAACTTGATCCGTGCCCGACGTCTGGCCGCTACAGGTTGCAAGAGATCTCGATCTCTCCAGGTCCCGACCTGGACGAGAAGGTGTCATTCATGGCCAGACTCACATCGGCCCTGACCTGACAGGCTTTCTCGGGTCGTGGGACACAACGACTAGTGCGAAGCACCAGCAAGAACCCAGTAAGCTTTATCTTGGAGATAGGTCTACAAGCCACCAAAGCCGCGCAGCCAGTGTGCTGGTTTTGCCCTACAAGCAAGCCGGTGCGAGTTTTTTTTTTTTTTTTTTTTTTTTAATATGCAAATACTAGCTGTCAATACCACGCTACAATGGGTGGCTAGTGAGTGGAATAAGCGGCTATCGTGAAATCCAAAGCCGGGTAATGAGACAAGCCACACAGGACCACTGAAAACAACGCCTCTGTGGATATTCGGGATTAGTATTGAATTGTACAAGTAGCAAATGGCCCCACAAATAGACAGATGAAATAAGAATATACAGTGGACACAATATAAAAAATAAAAAAAAGAATCTACTCCGTAGTACTGTGTACAAAGTACAGTATATGACAGACGAGAGACACCTTCTGGAACCACATCTTTCGTTGGCCTTTCCTTACCTGGAGGGAGTGGCAAACTGTGCCGTAACATACCCTGTACTGTAATATTCATATTTGAATAAGACTGAGACTATATGACGACATGTGATGATTGGTTGAATTGAGTGCTTGTTGGGAAAAGTGGCCAGCAACTACGGAGTAAAATAACTTGAGCAAACGAAAAAGCCAAGCCTAAAGAATGGAAAAGAAGCAGAGGGAAAGAAGGGAGCCAGGGGCCGCTAGGTCAGTTGCTGAGAAGTGGGATTTCGGGGGTATTTTCGAGTCGGAGCTATTGAAGCTAAGAGATCAGAGCAGCAAAAAATTACGAAAAAGACGGCTATTAAGGACGGCCGATGCTAGTAGCTCGTAATAGCTTCTGTAACAAACAATCAATCCAACACGGTATGTAGTGCCGACGAGATACTACGTAGAGGCTGTACCAAGTGTACTCCGTAAATGGAAAATTGTATAATGTAAAAGCGTGACCACGAATAATCTCAGGCAAACACGACCAAAGTGAGGCTTAAGCCAGGTCTGCGCACAGGCGCTTCACTGCCCTTTTCGCCTTGCCTCAAAAGTGTGAAATTTCTTGAGTCCCAGAGAGGTTTCCCCACCAAAGACCGCTTTTTACTCCCTTCACTTAGTATCGGAACCGAGCGAATCATTATTGGCGCCCTTTGATGTTGGTTTTCGTTTTCCTCCCTTTGAGAAGCGAGCGTACTTTGCAAATTTTCTCACCGGCAGCGAGGCTGACGAAAGTATGTTGTGAGCGTTTAAAGAGTGCAAAAGCTTCATAAGTTGACTGCATGCAGCGCTGTTTGAGGTGTGCTTTATTTCGTTTCTGTGACGGAACGAAGCAGCAGAGTTACATGCTGCAAGTGATGAGTGATGAAATATCTAATATTCACTCAATTTATAGCCAACCTCTTCTCTGTTTTTTTTAGGCTATCTGCAGCCTGTTCTGGACCTGCACAAGTGCCTTTTAGTGTTAATTGGACTTTTAACTGGGAGTGGGTAACACTGCTTTAAAAGGCACAGAAGTAGCAGCAGTAAAAGTCTAGAACTGGCAGCTACAAACGCATGCAATGAAAAAGAATCAGCAATTGTAATTAAGAAGAGAAAACCCAGCAATTGCCCTTTCGCTTCGTGCGACTACTAGCTTTGTGGTTGGCCAGCTCTTTGGCTTGTCACAGGTAGCTGCCGTTTTAGTTCTATTCTGCGCCCGCTTGTTTCAAGCCTGGTGGCAGTAAATTCTTGTTTGTAAATCCCACCCTTGTGATTCTTTCTCTCTTCTATTATTTTTTCCTTCTTCTATTCATTGTTGTTTATTGTTGAACGAGCCTTGCTATTATTTTTCTCTTTACTTAGTTTTATCTATATTTTCGGTGCTTGTGCTACGGCTTCTTCCTACTTCAACTAAAAATCCTAGAACACGGCTGTATTCCCACCACCAGCTTGTCTCAGTTTCGATTTTAGTGCTTGATTTAATTGCTTGGCCCGCCTTGCTTGACCTCTACTGCTTACTTACCATATCGCCGCCGCCAGATTCAAGCTAAAACCACCATTTGCGCCAGACCGCCTGCTGTGTTTTTCCCCGCAGAGCAAAGACTTCTTTCCAATCACATCGCCACGGTAACTGAATTTACTCGTCGCCAACTCATTGCTTGAAAACCCCGCTTAAAGAAGCACCTTGTCATCACGTTTGTGCCCTCTCTTACCTACAGAGCACCACCAATCGCCTTTGCCACCCGTGTTTGCTCATCCGATCCGTCCGACCGACCTTCCAAACAATTCGATTGAAATTATATCTGCAGCATGGACGCCGCCGATGTCTTCCGGCAAGGTCTCGGCGCCATGCCGCCCCGACAACAGGCCCCGTTTCAGTACCAGCAATATCCGTACCATGTGCCGTATTCGCTGCCGCCGCAGCCTGGAATTCCAATCCCCGCCCACGGCCACGGCCACGGCCCGTTCCATTTGGCGCCGCAGCCGCCGCACATGATGGGCCCGCACCACCACGGACCCCCGATGCACATGCAGCAACATCCGATGCACGGAATGCCCATGCAGCACCAAATGCCGCATATGCCAATTCCCATGCCGATGCCGCCGCATATGCGCCCACAGCCACAACAGAGACCGCCACCTAGATTACAGCCAGCCAATCCCAATGAGCCAGTGGATGAGACTGCCGCTGGCCGGATAGCGCATACTCTGACAGCCTGTTGCCGGTGTCGCCAGGTTAGTCTAGCTTTTTCTTCTCTTTTCTCTAATGCCCTTGCAGCAACTCTAACTCTTACCAGCGCAAAACCAGATGCGATCCGACTCTCCCCCGCTGTTTGCCTTGCGAGCGCTCCGGCTCCGTCTGCGAATACTTTGACGCCTCCAAAGGCCGCAAAATCAACCGCTACTACGTCATCCGCCTACAGGACAAGGTCCGCGCGCTCGAAGCCGAGTTGAACCAATTTACCGACGAAGACAGCGAGTATCCGCGCGATAGCGAAGATGTCGTGAGTCGTGGGGGTCTCGTGCGACTTAACGAGAGTGATGACACCCCGCGCTATCTTGGTCCCAGCAGCGGTATTGCCATGAGCAGACTAGTCATGGAGCGTGCCAAGGCGTACACTGACAAGCAACGCATCTCTGATTTGATTCCTGAAGTGCGGGCCCGGCGCCAAGCTCGCATGCAGTCTATAGTGCTGACTAATGCCCCGCTACGCCGCAAGAGCTATCCCATGATGAGTGCGCATCCAGCACAGTCGTTGCCAAACCGGCCTGTAGCAGACAAGCTGGTTGACATGTTTCGGCAAAAGGGTATGTGTCTTTGTTTACAAAACTATCAGCAATGGCTAATATTTTCCAGGTCAACTATTTTGGCCGACTCTCCACGAATCTGTCTTCCAGCAAGACCTCGAAGACGTCTATAATGGCGACAATATGGACGCACACAAGAACTTTATGGTTCGTATGGTGTTTGCCATTAGTCTTCAGATGATGAACTCGCAGTATGCTGGTCTTGCCGATAGTTACTATTTGGCGGCCATGCAGGAGTTTGAGGAGGTCATTCGCGCCAAAGATTTACGCACGCTTCAGTGCCTGCTTCTGCTGGCTCAGTATTCACTATTGACTCCTACACGTACAGCCGTTTATTTCACCACGGGACTGGCTGTTCGCATTTGCCAACAGGAGGGCCTTTTGGACGAAAAGACTCTCACCAATGGCTTCTCAAATGGCGACATGGATCCCCGCACTCTTGATATGCGCCGCCGACTGGGCTGGGGCGTGGCTGCCATTGAATTTGGCCTCGCGCTCACCATGGGCCGGCCGAATGGCATCGCCAAACTGGGTAACCTGATGAATGCCCAGTTTTTTGAGACGGTCAGCGACGATTGCATCACAGAAGAGGGTATTCTCCCCGGACCGGTGGATGAGAAGAAGGTGCTTGCGATTCACTTCTTCAAGATGCGCTTGATTGAGGCCGAAATTATCCGTATGATGTACGAAAAGAAGCGCAAGGACATTACGGATGACTCGCATCCATGGTTCGAGGAGATTGGCCAGAAGATGGATGAGTGGCTTAATGCGTCGCCCGAGGAGCCGTCATGGAGCAAGCGTTGGTTTACGGGCAAGCTGCACCTGATGCGTATCTTCCTATACCGGCCGTCGCCGCAGATTCCTTCCCCGTCGCCCAAAGCAGTTAGTCTGTGTCACGAGTCGGCAATGTTTTTGGTGAAGCTGTCACGCGAGCAGATGGAGCAGGCAGCTGTGGACGTGACGTGGGTGTTTATGCTCTCGTTGTACACGTCCATTAACATCCTGTTATGGACAGTGACGTATGCCGAGATCCGCCAGAACCATGCGCGCGAAGATGTTGACGAGACCATTAATGTGGCGCTGGATATCCTGGATCAGTGTACAGAGCGCTGGCCCGGCACTCAGTCGGCGTCGCAGATGTACTCTGTTCTCAGCAAGGCTATTATGTCGAGTTACGACTCCAAAGACAACATCACCGGCAGTGTCTTTACTCCGCCTTCGCTGACTGATGTGAGCTCGCCGCCTTCATCGGATGCTTCTCAGCAGCCCGGCGGTCCCTCTGGCGGTCCGCCGCCGCCCCCCCAGCAACAGGGGCCTGCTCAGGGACAACAACAGCAGCAACATCAGCAACAGCAGCAGCATCAGCAACATCAGCAGCATCAGCAACATCAGCAACATCAGCAACATCAGCAGCAACATCAGCAGCAACAGCAGCCGCCGCAGTCTTCACATGGACCAAACCCGTTTGGAAACACGGAGGCGCCACAATTCTCGTATGTCTTTGGCGGTGGTGCACCCGAGCCGATGGCTCCCAACTTTGCCTTTAGCGAAAACTTCCCGCCGCACCCGACGTTCCGGTCCAACTCCATCTTCCACAACCCATCGACGGAGAATGGCCGCCGAAACTCTTTCTTCCCGCCCGACTCGGCCGACGACATGGCGCCATGCACACTGCCGCCGCAAATGCCGACTTCGGGTCCTATGGTGCTTGATCACGGCATGAACATCAACCTGCATGCTAACATGGCGCCTGATTCCATGACGCCCATGAGCAACATGGTATCTACCCCAGTTATGCCGCAGGAATCGCCGTCTACCGTGCGGTCTACACCTGTTCAGGCTCCAGCACAGCTGACGGTGACCATGGCGACACCTCCGCAGGTCGTTCCGTCAGCTCATGTACAGACCCCTCAGGCCATGGCGTCTCACCCTGGCCCCCTGCCCAACAGAGGCCCCGGACTGCAGTTTAACATCAACCAGCAGGGTCCTCCGCCACCGCCTAGTGTCACTCAGCGCCCGTTGCCTCCTGCGCCGGGTGCTGGTGCTGGGCCAGACTGGTTTGAGACTCAGTCGGCTATGTTTTCACCACCATTCAACCAGAACTACATTCACGTGGCCACCACCAGCGCACCAGGCCCGCAGTTTTACCCTACTTCTGCGCCAATGCTGCTCGACGGATTCCCGCCTTCTGCACCGCCGCCAGGAGCCGAAGGCCTGGACATCAACCTGAACTTCCCCATTGGCCTGAACCACATGGGTGTCGACCTGGCAGGTGGGCACTCGCAGGTGGCATTTGCAGTGGAACGGCACGGTAGCCTTAATCAGGAGCAGCAGATGGAGCTGATGGATGTGTTGGAACATGAAGGCATGAGCGAAATTGATGCGTTCCTTGCCATGGCGAATACAGGAGTGGGACCGGGTGGAGCGGGTATTCACGGTGGAATGAGGTGGGAGACGACCATGTAGAAAAGGATATGTTGATTGTATCACTACCAAGGGTTTCTACCAAGTTGTTTTCTTCTTGCTTTGTTTCAAATGGTTGTTGTGTGGGAGATAATAGTACTACGGGTTTAGTTTAAGCATTTATTTGGTGAGAGTTGGGTGAGATATCATTAGCATTAACAAATCAACACTCTATAAATTTACATGATCCACACCTGGTAGTTATGTATCACACCTCGCAGTACTCTTATCTGAACACACCTCGCAGTACTCTTATCTGAACACACCTCGCAGTACTCTTATCTGAACACACCATCTTGCAGTTCCATGTAATCACATCACCAGCCAAACGTCTCAGCGCTGAGGGTAATGGTGGTTGCTTTTCCGTTGAGCACGTCAAACTGTGTATCGGCCACGGAATTACTCAGGTTGTTTTTTCAAGCCAAGAGGGCCACAGCCCGAAGGGTGTTGGTCACATCGTACTATAGAGGTGGATTCTAGGTGAGGAAAAGGGGGTTCAAATATAAAATTACCAAACACAAACGTATAAAAGAGCTGAGTAAGCGCCAGCGTCAGCACCAGATACGAGCCCCAGCGATGCACCACATTGAGTTTCTCGTGGTTCACGCCCGTCAGCACCGTGACGACATTGACTTTTCCCACCGAGCGCCACAATCAACGGCAGCAGCGACGTAGCCCCGACGCGCGCGGTAATACGGGCGCTCCCAAAACACCAGCAGCATGAAGAAGGCGAGCGTGTAGACAGCAAAGAAAATGTGCAGCACGGGCCGGCCGCGCACGCGGTGGTACAGCACGTACCGGGCAATGGCTTGTATTCTCTGGAAGACAGACGGGCGCGCGACCGGGGCGGCCACCGAGCGCTTGTTCTTGTACAGGGAAACGATGTGCAGGACGGTGCCGGCACTAATCACGGCGAGGTAGTACCAGGCGGTGTAGTGGAACTACTGAGCCAAGGAAACATTCGCCTGCGTGACTTTCTTGGCGGCGGCAAAGGCCAGACAGGATTTGGTGGTGCAGAAAGGGGTTGGAGAGTGGAAGGTAGGTGGTGTTGCCGACGGATTGCAGGGACATGCTCACGGCGCCGGTGTAGAGAGACATGTTGGTGGAGACTGCTAGTGAGTAGCCTGAGCTGGAATTTGAGGATACCATTGTGGTTGTAACGTAAGTTGGATTGATTTGCGATGCAGAATGTTAAAAGAAGTTGTGGGCTATGGGGGATCGACATGAGGGCCTTACAGGAAGTGGTTACTGGCTGCCTAGCCGCCTGCCTTGGGCAGTCTACCTAGCAATCAGCCAGTTCTTCTTCCATTTGCAACAGAAGAGCACAAAAGAGCTTCTCATAGAATTCGGATTTCATGACGGTCTTTAACATCTATATATATACTGATACGTTTGTGCCTCTCCCGCCTCTTGATGTGCACTTAACGCACGTGGCGACAGACTCTGTCTGTCCAATACGCGCCCTGCAGAGTTTTGATCAGCCACTATCAGTAACTCTGTATCCCAGCAGTTTATCGCAATCCTTGCACGTCTGTTCGAGGATGTCCCCGAAACTTGCGCTTACTCCCCTCATGCACTCTCTCACCTGTATCAGAAATTCTGAATCATGCACTCTCTCATCTGTACCAAAAATTCTGAAATCATATCGTTCTGTGTATGGGATGAGCCAAGGAGATCAGAGTGATCGTCAGGCACTCTGCAGATTGTTCGACGGTCGTTAGTGATCACGTCTAGGGTTAGTTTGTCTTGGTGTTTACCCTTGTTTACTTACCCTACTACTACAGCCCCTGTTATAGACCCTTCTATAAACCCTACCTTTTCTCATTGCCGTTGTAAAACTTGGACCCAAAGTTTACGGCGTAAAAACCTTCCCAAAGCAAAGCTCACATGACTTCCTACCTAAAACGACAAACTTTTGCATAGTCAACACGTGGGCCATGTAATGGAAAGCCCAGAGCCGATGAAGCACATAATCGCGAGCCAAGACACGAGACGAAAAAAGGATTTCTACAGCCAAGAGACCGTGCATCGCCGCCGGTATACGAAGAAGCCTGGGACAGCAATAGCAAACAAGTCGAGTCGTGAAGCGGAATAGGCTTTGTTTTACGTAGCTGTTAGAACTTCAGTTTAGTACTACTGGTAGTAGATGTTAATTTTCTGGGCGCCAAGGCCCCAAACCCACTTACAGGCCATTGTCCACGCAGACCAGCAACGTTTCCCAAACGGGCGACAGCATCCCAAGCACGATGTTGTTTAGCGCATTTTGATTGGCCAGTTAGTTTTCCCCATTGATGTTAGTCCAGTAAGAGTTGCGGCGTAAGAATTTGGCAAATATCACGTTGCCGGGCAAGATGTAAAATTTGCCTTTATGCGCCAAAAACAAAAGCATTTGTTTAATGGATAACATGTAAATGCTCTTGGCTAGCAGAGACCAAGACAAATCGAAGCTGTGCGGAATAGCATTGGTAGCCGTTCTGGCGACCGAGAGCGCACTCGTGGACGGCTGTGGCAGAAACCCATCGCTGAAGCAAATTGGCACACGTTGTCTTGGACCGACAGGAAACAAAGTTGAGAGTAATACGAGAATGTGAAAGTGTACGGCTTGGCAGAGCAAGTGGCTCTCCGTCGACGGAATCATCACCGAGAAACAAGACCACAAGACGGGTTGGGCAACGCCAGACATGCGGGATGGACAGACCGAATGAGGTCTTGGCTGTGGCGAGGCTCAGTCCATTGACAGACGATGCGATTGATTGATTTACCTTCAAGCAACAACAAAGTCTCTCCATAACTTACGGGTTCCATGAGAGTAATGAATAAATAAAAAGCAACAAAAAAAGAAGAGAAAAGAAAAACAAGCTTGGGCTAAGCTCTGCTTGGCAAGCGGGTTTGTTCTTGTAAAGGTGCCAATAATCGCAATCCAACCAGCAATCCAACCACAGATGTGCACTCATTATAGCCCGTGGCCTGGCTGGTGGGCAAAAGAAGGGCAACGAAAAAGCAGAGAGGATTTTGGTGTTGTCTCTAAGTTGTCAAGTCTTGGCTAGACTGCCAAGGCTCTTGGCCTGCTTGGCAACTTGGCAAGAAAAAAAAGAAAAAAGAAAAGCTGCTTTACAGGACGGAAAAAAGAGGGAATCTGACCAAACAAGTATATTTCAGAGTCCAGAAAAAAAAAAGGGAGAAGAAGAAAAAAAAAACACCAGAAAATATATTCACGAGATGCGATTTTAATAGAGAGAAAGCAAAAAGCACGGGAATAAGCTGTGTTTAAAGGACATGTCGTTGAATGAGGGGTCCCTTGGAGGCGCTTCCACTTTCCCTCGTTGAAAAAAAAAAAAAAGGAAACAGCGTGGGCCAGCAAAGGCAGGAAGGCACGTTTTCACGGTGAAACGTGCTTTTCTTTTCCTTTCTTTCTCGTTGCAGTAATAGTGTGGGGAAACTTCCCTAGTGACACTTTCTGTGTACTTGTAGGAAAGAACCAACCCACGTTTGATCTGTTATTGGTGGGGGGGGGCAAAGTGATGATTTTTGAATCTTGATAATCGAATGCTACTTTTTTTTATTTTATTTTATTTTTTATTAGAGCAAGTGAGAAGACAAACAAGTAACTTGTAAGCCATCGGTGAGTATTTTCAGAGAAAAAAAGGCACGTCGTGCAGCACAGCGTAGTCTTGGCAGTGGCGGGAGGCGTGTGGTAAAGCCGGCACCAAGCTTTTTTTTTTTTTTTCTACTCCGTATCTCTTGCTCGCTATCTTATACTCACTATAGCAAGAGAAGCGCGTACGCAGTATAGCTAGCGTCTACCCCCCCCCCCCCCTTAGAGCCACGCCTATCCACGCCCTCTCGTCCCCAAGTCTTGGCTCGCTGGGTCTAATAACCCGCTTTTTTAACCTTTGTTTCCTTTGCTCTGGAGCCAAGCCTACGCTTGTTTTACGTCCAGCCAGTCACAGTCGAGCATGCTTCCTCGTGGGCCATCGAGCAACAACGGTTTTTGCTGAGTCGAGATATGTGTGCCTTTTTCATGGTGTTTTAGTCGTTTTGAAGTCAGAGAGCAGCTTGTGTTGCTCGCGTGGCCCTGAGGATGAACGCAAGTCCCAGTAGGATGCGGAAAGAGACATATATGCGCAGAGGCTGCAGAACTTATATAAAGCCACATGCCCGGTGACACTGGACTGCAGTAGAAAGCTCTTGGGACGCCAGAACACTCCATTCTCCATCTGCCACACAGCAGGTTTTCATCTCTCTTCTTCTGACTGTCTCTACCAAGTTCAGTGCCAGATCAGATTCCGCCACAATGGTCCTCCACGAATACACCTATGTGTTCGCCCTGGGCACGTGCTTCGCCCTTCTCGAAGCCTTCAACAACGGCGCCAGTTAGTCTTTCCTCCCTCTCTCCTCCACTCTCTCTTGCACCAAAACTTCCTGACTAACCCATCTTGTTTTTTTTTCCCCCCCCCCATAGACGATGTCGCCAACGCCTGGGCTACTTCCGTGTCGTCCCGGTCCGTGACATACCGCCAGGCCATGGTCCTGTGTCTCATCTTTGAAATGACCGGCGCCCTGGCCGTCGGCGCCCGGACTGCCTCCACCATCAAGAACGGCATTATCCCGATTTCCGCCTTTGACAACAACGCCGGCGTGCAGCTGCTCGCCTTTGCCTGTGCCTCGGCTGGCGCGTCCACCTGGGTCATGTGGTGCACGCGTCACAATGCCCACGTGTCGTCGACATACTCGCTCATCTCCGCGCTGGCCGGCGTCGGTATTGCCACCGTGGGTGCCTCGCAGGTGCAGTGGGGCTGGAACGACGGCCAGGGCCTGGGCGCCATCTTTGCCGGTCTGGGCATGGCACCATTCATCTCGGGCTGCTTTGCGGCAGTCATCTTCATGCTGGTCAAGGTGTTTGTGCACATGCGCCAGAACAGTGTACGCTGGGCCGTGTGGACGAGTCCCATGTTCTTCCTGATTGCCGGTACCATCTGCACGCTGTCCATTGTGTACAAGGGCTCTCCGCGTCTGGGTCTCGATAAGAAGCCCGCCAGCTGGATCGCCGGAGTTTCGCTGGGCGCCGGCTTCGGCCTTGCGCTGGCCTCGGCCCTGTTTTTCCTGCCGTTTGTCCACGCGCGTGTCATCAAGAAGGACTACACTCTGCAATGGTGGCACGTGTTCTACGGCCCCGCGCTGTTCTGGCGGCCGGCTCCCGAGGACGCCCAAGAAGCCAAGGTGCCCAACTACGCCGTGGTGCAGCACGAGGACAACGTGCTGACCAAGCCCGAGACCAAGACCGAGAGCGCCGACGGATCCATCAAGGAACTGTCCTCACCGGCCATTAACCCGCTCTCCGACGAGAAGAGTCTGGTGCGCAAGGAAGCCACGCACGAGTCATATCAGCAGATGCTCCGCGATGCCGAACAGAAGCACCACGCCAACCTCCGCGCCGGCACCGGCCCCCTGGCCTGGGCCATGCGCACACTGCACGAGAACCCCTTGGGCGCCGGCTCGATGCACGAGACGCACAACTTGATTGCCATGGTTAAGAGAGTGCCGGCCATGGTGGTCGTAGCGCTGCTGTACGGCACGGCGTATGACATCCACACGTCGCAGGTCGGCATTGAGGGAACGCCCGAGGGCCGGCGTATGGAGCGCGTGTACGCCCATGCCACCAAGTACCCCAACGAAGTCGAGTATCTGTACAGCTTTGTGCAGGTGATCACGGCGTGCACGGCGAGTTTCGCCCATGGCGCCAACGACGTGGGTAATGCGGTTGGCGTGTGGGCGGCCATGTACTCTGCGTGGTACACGGGCACGTCTGTGGGCGCCAAAGCCCCCGTGCCGCTGTGGCAGATTGCGGTCATGGCGCTGACGATTTGCATTGGATTCGTCACGTACGGATACAACATCATGAAGGTCATGGGCAACAAGATCACGTACCACTCGCCGAGTCGCGGGTCGTCGATGGAGATGGGCGCGTCGATTACGGTGCTGCTTTTTTCGCAGTACAAGCTGCCTGTGTCGACTTCCATGTGCATCACGGGCGCTACCGTGGGCGTTGGCCTGTGCAATGGAACGTGGAAGGCGGTCAACTGGAAGCGGGTGATGCTTTTGGTGTTCTCGTGGTTCATGACGATTCCGATTGCTGGCCTGATTGGTGGTTGCTTGATGGGGCTGGCTCTTAATACGCCTCACTTTTCTTGAGGATGATGGTTGTAGTGAGCCGATGTTTATAGTTTGTTTGGTTATGCCTTGATTTTGAATATACCTTTTGATTTTGACTTGACATATCTTGACTTGACATATCTTGACTTGACATATCTTGACTTGACATATCTTGACTTGACATCCTTGAATTGAATGCCACCCCGTTTATTTACATGCTACATGGTATCGAGCTAAAGACAAAACTTGAATCATCAGTATTCACCACCTTAAGTAGACAGTGCCAAACACGCGTCCACCGCAAGCCCAACCCTAAACATGTTAGCATATGCCCAAATATCAGAAACCTAGAAAAACTTACCGGCCCTGCTTCTCATACACCACGTCGCTGATAATGTCCCGGTCCAAATCCGGAAACATTCCCGCCAATGTATCCACCACATCCGCGTGTTCTGCTCTCTGTAGCCTCTGCGCCTCGGCCGCCTCCGCACTCGCCTGTCTAGCAGCCGCCTCTTCTGCCGGCAAGCCCCGACCCGGCTGCGCGGCCGTATCCTCGGGCGTAAACGGGCCCTCCAGCGGTGCCGCATCCGCCAGTCTACTGTCCGACGAAACGATGCGCATTCCGCTGACTCTGCGCGGTAGCGGCGGCGGTGGCGGCGACGTTGGAGACCCCGGGTCGTCGCCAAAGATGCTCCGGCCAAACGTGCTCAGCGGCTTCTGAATCGTCTGGAACAGCGTGGCTAGAGGTGCCGGTTGGTCGGGCGTCAGGGGACTCGCGGGGTCGGCGGGCCGTGGCATCGCCGATGCAGGAGGCGCAGGTGTGGACGGCGCAGCGGCAGACGAAGACGATGAAGCTCCAGCGTCGGTCTGGCGGGCACTGGCAGCGGCGGCGAGGGCCGATCCGGCGACTGCCAGCGTGACCTTTTCGGCCAACGAGCTTGGAGCACCGGGTGGCAGTGGCGGCAGCGGAGGAGACTCAAGACGGTGCTTCTCGGCAATGGCGGAAACAGCCTCTTCGACGTTCTTTTCGAATTCTTCGTCGGTAATGGTTAGGGTTGTGCGGTCCATGTTTTCGATGAATTGGATGACGCCCATCTCGCCCTCTGTTAGTTGAGTCCTAGAATATCAAAGTCAAGAAAAAACATACCAGTGATGACAAATAGTATCCCGCCTCGCCACTCAACTTCTCCTGATTCCGGAACCTCAAAATATACTGCACATTTGACACCAGATGCTCCGGGTTACTGTGAAGCACCACGTAAATTAACATAGGCATAAACGAGTCTGCCGAAGTGTCGGACTTGGCGTGCTTCAGCAGCCCGAAAATCACCTTGCAACAGTTGAGCACGCAGATAATCTTGTCTCTGGGCGCTCTGTATGTTCGGATTTTGAGAAGCTCTATAAGCTGGTTAGTGCCCAGCTCTCCGCATTTTATTGTGATACGTCAGCTTCACGCGGCTTACCTCCTTGCGCCAATTTCAGAAACTGCTGGCCGCTTTCAGACACAGACGGAATATCCAGATGGTCTGGCCGCACCCAGCTGTAAATGTTAATCTTTTGAGTCAAAATCTCATCGCGTTCCACATCCTCCTGATGCTGGCCTCTTCTGCCTGGCCCCGTCGGCCGCTCGCCCTGCAGTCTCTTGTTCCTATTCTTGGACGCGGGCGGCGGCGGAATGGCCGGGCTAAAAGTCTGCGTGTACAACCTGTTCATGACCAGCTTCTCCATGCCCTCACGCGCATTGTCAAACTCGGCATCGCTGACTTCGCGCCACACATCACACAGCGCCATCTTGTTGGCGATAAATGCGAGGAAGTCGCTGATGATTTTGACCTGCTCGTGCACCATCCACTGCTTCTTGCCAAACTCGTTGAGAAACGACTTGAGGTAGCGTGCAATCGGGTCGGCCTTGCGGTGCCGCAGCTGCTCTAGGAACCGCTGAAAGTCAAACGGCAGAGACGGCTCGGGGTCTGCTTCGGGTGGTGGCGGCCGGACGGCGTGTGTCGACGGAGCTGTAGATGGAACAGGAGAGAGCGGCTGCTGCTGCTGCTGCTGCTGTTGCTGCTGCTGCTCTTCACTGCTATCCTTGGGCGGTACGGGCGGGCCGACGTCGTCCGAAGCCGACGAGAGTTCACGTGACCGGTTGGGTACTTGCGGCGCGGCATCGTAGTTGGGAGTCGAAAAGGACGTTACTGTTGTGGGTGTTGCGACGGAAACTGTAGATGTAGAAGACGGAGGAATGGGCTGCTGGAGGCCCAGGCCATGCAGTTGACCCGACGAAAGCGGCTCTAAGCTCGACTTGCGCGGAGGATATTGGTGTGCGTGGACATCGATTTTCTTCGGGCTTGACTTTGAGCTCTGATCGGCCAAGCTGCTTTGCGCCCCGAAGCCTGATCCCGATGGTACTCCAAGTAGTGGCGAGGCAATCTCCAGCCGTGGACTCATGACCTCTTCCTCGGTTGGCTGTGGCCCATTCTCGCTGAACTGCAGCATGATGCTCTTGAGCTCGGCGCCGTCCTCCGTCTCGGCCTCCTGCTCAGCAGGGCTCTCGGCATCACTGGCATACTCAGACCGAGACGGCGACACCGCATCGGTATGGCGGGCTTTGGATACAGCCCGTGACGCCGGCGTGCTTGCCACTGGGGTAGGCGGTGTGGGATCGACGTACGGCTCGGGATCTACAAGTGTCATGGGAGCAGCGGGCGGCGTGCTGGGGCGCAGCGTGGCAATGGAGGCGGCAAGGTCAGTGTCGGTAGAGTCGAGAAGGCTCTCGGGAGCCGGATTGGTCGTTGGATCGGCCATTTCGGCGGACTAAGCTGTAGGTCGTGGATTGAATGGGTATAAAAGGGGCGTCGAGAACAACAATATCAAAACGAAAGAATAAAGCTTGAGAGCTCCGGCCAAAGCTCCGTCAACTTGCAGGAAAAAAAGACGACGGAAACGCAGGATGCAGGCCAGGTATGTTTAGTTGCCAGGATCTCTAAAAGGAGTTTGACACTGCACTGCAAGCAATCAAGCATCCAGCCAATTAGTCCTTGTCCAAGAAAAAGAACACCGCTTGATGGATTATCCAAAATGAAGCTGGACTATGGGGGGGCAGCTCGCTAAATAAGCGTCAAAGTCATAAAGTGAAGCAAAACGTAGGAGAGATCATCAATTAATTAGATCGAGGGCAGCCTTGTGCTCCTTAAATAGACGGTAAAAACGGCAGAAAATAATCGTATTAATCCAAGGAAAAAAGAAAAAAAAAAAAGAAAAAAAAAACGTCCAAGAATAATTAAAAACAGCAAAATCGACTTATGCAAAAACCGGAAAGACAATTCCAAAGCTATTTCCAAAAGCTTATTCGAAATAACACAAGTAAACCCCCTTCTGATTTCTGCCATTATACCCCGCCTTGCCTTGTGACGACCCTCGACCTTTTTGGCGGGTACATGCTAAATAAGAAGCTTGGTGATGGCGTCACAGTGCAGCAGAGGCACCTATGTGGCTGCTGTGCACTGTAACCCCGTGCACTGTCGCCAAGTGCTGTAGTGGAACTCACCGCCTGATACCGCCTCCTGGGTGTACAGTGTGCAGATAGTGCATGTATGATACCGCAGATTGCTACAACTTGACATCCAATTGAGACAAGCGTAAACCATTAAGAAGTATATGATAGGGAAAACCATCAAGTCTATTTCAAAAGGGAATTGAAGCAGGAAACAAGGCACAGAAAATAAATCCTGTGCATGCAGCATAAAACACTAAACTAGCTGACCGCATACACTAACTGACCGATCGCGTACACTTACTACTACTACTACATGACTAAAAAAGAGAAAACACGAAAAGGGTATGAGAAAGCTAGGCAATACAAAACAAGAAAAAAAAAACATCATGACATCACAGGCTTACGCCAACCGCCCCGCCAAATCTTCTTCGTCCTCCTCCACAATATCCTCTAGCTCATCCTCCTCTTCATCCGACAACCACGGATCGCGCGCCATCTTCTTCAACGTCTTGCGGATCTCCTTGTCCTGTTCCATCTCCTGCCAAATCTCCAGCCGCCACTCGACCGCCGGCGTGCCGCGACCTACGCTATCCTCCTCCTCTTCGCGGCGTCTGCGCTCGCGCTCTTTGGCGCTGAAACTCTTCCACGGCGGCGTCACCGTCCACGCCGCCACGCGCCGTATACCGAGAAGCTTACGCTTGCCCATCTTCAACGACATTTCAAACAGGCCTAGCATGGCCAGCGTGCCAAACAGCGTCGCCCACCACGACGCTTCCGTGCCCCAGCGCTCCCAAAGGCCGCCGTGCACATTGTAGATGGCGGCGTTGCGCGCGTAGATGAGCGAGATGAACGCACACCAAGCCCACCAGCCAATCGTGGTCAGAAAGAAGGCGCCCATGATAAACGCCGTCTTGTAGTGCGTCTCAATGATGAAGAGTTTCCAGTTGATCCAGAGCACGCCCACGGTAAACGACAGGTTGCCCATGGCAAACAGATTGTTGTCGCCCTCAATCAGCCAGTGACCGTAGCCGAGCCACACACCAAAGAAGGCAATCACGCCCTCGCATGCGCCCAAGAGCATCCACCGCAGGAACTTGATTTGGTTAAGACCCTTGTTGCGCTGGCCGTACGAGTACAGTTCCGGCATGGCCAGCAGCGTATCCTCACTCAAATCCTGGTCCCAGATACCCATGCAGATGCAGCACAGCGACGTGAACAGCGTGTTGAAGACAGTCAGCGAGGCGTATTCGTACAGCGAAGTACCCGTGTAGCCATTGTAGCGCTGGTACAGCGCCGTCGGCAGGTAAAAGAACATCTCCTTCCAAAAGGTACCGACAATGAACTTGGACGCACGCGAATAGTTCCAGCGGCCGTGGAGCAGCAAAAGACGCTGCAGGAAGCGAAACTGCGCAATGGCATAGTCGGCCACACGCGCCGCCTGCAGGCCCTCCTTTCCAGAGATACCGATACCGACATGGCTAGCCGAAATCATGGCCAAATCATTGGCACCATCGCCAATGGCCAGCGTCAGACCGTGGTGCTTCAGGTCGCCCTTGAGCTTCTTGAGCTGCGAACGCACCGTGCTAACCAGGAGAGCCTTTTGCGCCGGAGACGCACGGCAGCAGATGACCGAGTCGACGAGGGGCATGACATTGTAAAACTGCGCAGTAAATATGGGTGATTGCTCCACCACAGCCAGAGTCTGGCCATCAATCACAACAACACTGTGCGCCGACTGTGTCTGGACTTCATCGGCAACGTTCTGGAGTTGATCGCCCAGAGAACCCTTGGTAACATCCAGAATGAACAGGTCCGAGCCGGGCTTGATGACGCGCGCTGAATGGGCAATGTTGATGGCCGTTTCTCTCTTGTCGCCGGTAAGCATCCAAATTTTGATATGCGCTCTGCGAAGCTTCTCAATGGTTTCAGGGACACCTCTTTGGAGCTTATCTTCAATGGCCGAGGCACCAACAAGATCCAGGTTCTGCTCAATCATCTCACCGGCCGCCTCAATCAGGGCCTGACGGTTGACAAGACTAGTTGTGGCTTCGTGGTAAATTTTCTTCCAGTTGTTGTAATCGGCTTCCGTGATGAAACGCTGAGCGTAAACAAGCGTGCGCAGACCTTCCGTGGCAAAGTCATCCAGGTGCTTGAAGCAACGAGTAAAGGTCGACATCTCATCGTACACCGTCGCTTCTTCCAAAAAGGCAAACTTTTCCGGGATCTGCGTAGCGGCAAAGATGGGCGAGCGCATGTTTTCGGGGATATCCATAGAGGCAGTTCTGACAGCAAGCGAAAGTCGGGGCTTGGCCTCACCGCGGTTGACGGCGCGGTTGGCTTCAAACGAGCGGCTTCTGGCAGTTCCAGCGTTCCGGCTGGACTCGGCAATTTCAGCGGCACGGCTGCGCTTAAGAGTCAGACTCCTGCGCAGATTAGGCGACGGCTCGTGCAAACTACGACGCAGCATTTCGTGCTCCACGTCGGCGCTGCGGCGGACTTCATTGGCGGCTTGCATAGCGACGTTGGCCATCTTCAGGCGTGGGAGAATAGTCGAGTCGGCGCCCTTGCAGATCACGGCGATGCGGCCATCGGGGAAGCGGAGGATAATCGACATGCGCTTGCGGACACTACTGAATTCAATAATGTCGAGGATTTCATACGTCAGGGTTTCATCCTGGTCTTCGTTGGTGATGCGCAGGGTGACCGACTGCGATGAGCGGCTAACAACAGTGTAGCCCATCTCACGGGCAGCATTGACGAGGGCAAGTTCATCAGGGGAAGAGGCCTGGTACGTAAGTTCGCCGTCACGGATCTCGGGTAAGCAAGTGTGGCACAGAGCCATGGCGAGGATAAACTGCTTGGCTTTGCGGGAAAACAGAGAGTGCGGCTTCAAGCGGATAAACTCAAGAAGATCATGCGAGGTGACATCGGGTTGGACGTGATCAGGACGACCGCTAGATTTCCAGTGCGACGAGGAACGACGACCAGACATGGACGCGCGGTTACCAGACATCGAGGGCCGGTTGCCGGTCATCGAGGCACGGTTTCCTGACACGGACGGGCGCGTAGCGGAAAAGGATGGACGGGTGCTAGACATCATCGACTTTCTCGGCGGCGCAATGGGTGACAGGATCGTATCGGTAGCGGGACGGTCGGTAACAGGTGAAGTCTCTTTGTTGGGGTTTTCGCCCATGGAGAGACGCGCAGCTTGGAACGATGCCCGGGCATTGTACCTGTTCTCTTCGTCGACGGGCAGATCAGCCTCGTGAAGCCACGACGTTCCGGCAATGCTGACTTTGCGGAACTTCATGACATTTTCAGTTAGGGTGCCGGTCTTGTCCGTAAAGATGTATCCGACCTGGCCAAGATTTTCGAGAATGGTGTTGGTGTTGCATTTGGCAGGTGTGTCGCTTTCTTCGTCGTACATGCCGATATCCGAGTTCATGAGCAGCATCTGGCCCACCTTGACGATTTCCAAAGTGACGTACAGAGACAGCGGAATGACATTGTTAAACTGGATAATGTAGGCAATGAAGATTTCGTAGAACTTGACACGTGCGTGATTCAGATACCAAGAATGGCGCTCGGTCTTTCTCTGCCAAAGAATATAGCCGACGGAAACACCGACAGAAAGTGCGACGACGTAGAACGCAAGCATGACAACAATCTTGTTGGCGATGCTCTCCATGGCAGGCTTCTTGGCCTTGGGGTGCTGGTTTGCATTGAGGCCTATGCATGGTTAGAAGGGTTGGGCAAAAATATATGAGGTGCATATGTGATACTTACGAATCTTGCACTCTTCGCCACTGTTGATGACCAGACCAATTGCATACGGAGTGTTGCGCAGAACACTTCCGCGGTACACAACATTGGCAATAGTCAGAGGCATCGTCTTTCCATTGGCAGTGACTTTGGCGTCAAAGTTGAACAAATCAGGATTAGGATCTTCCGAGACCACCTCGATATCCGCGGCCAGAATGCCTTCGATATCAGCGCATTTTTCGATAATGGGAGAAACTTCTTTGCTCTTCAGGTTGGTCTCTCCGTCAAGAGCCATAGTTTCAATGTAGGCCAGGTTACCTTCGTTTTCCGAGTGCAAAAGAATAATGTCAGTGGGAATAGGCTCGTCTCTTTCCAGGCGCACAACGTCGCCGACAGCAATGTCACTCCATTCTGTAGGTAGCCAGCGGTATCCGTTGTACTTTTCGTCGACTACGCGGATTGTCTCGGGCTCCTTCTTCTTCTGGAAAGGTAGTTTGAACTCGCGCTTTTGCTTAACAGGTGTCTTGCCGTTGTCCTTTTTCAAGATCATGGCCTTGGTGGTATTCTCAATCAAATCAAGGCGGTGGCGTCTGTAATCGTCATAACCTTCCTTGGCCATGGTAACCAGCACAAAGAACAGCAGAGGTAGAATTGTGGTGTAGTTTCCAGTGGTACTCAGACCTGGCACCATTTGTGGGATACCAACACACAGAAAGTAAAAGTTTCCAACTCTGCTGAACTGGAAGAAGAGCTGTTTGGGAAAAAAGTTGAGAGCCGTGTACCGCGATGTGCGGATCGAGTTGCTGAGAAATGGGCCATTGCGCCGATCATCGAAGAGAGGTTCCTCCTTGTCAATGTCTAAGCGAACATGGCGACCATCTTTTGAAGGCTCGAGTGCTTTTTGGCGCAAGATATCTTGGTGAACAAAATTGGATACGCGACCAAACAATGAGGTTTTTGGCGTAGCAAAGTCCTTGGATTCCTCGACAATTTTCTCACGCTCGCGGTTCTTGATGGAAACTTCATCCTCTTGCGAGGATGATAGCTTCTTGTTGTGGGTTGGCGAAAACATGATATGGAAAGCAGGGCTGCAGTGGCGTTTTGGTGAGAGCCGGGCTCTCTAGAGCCGAGGGTCGTCTACAGGGCCGGGGTGCAGGCGCAAAGCACGCAGTTGATGGTTCTGTCAAGGGCTCGTTTTTTATTTGAGTTTGTCGACTGTAACGGTTCGGCAGGCGCCTTCGATGTTTGGTTCTCAACAGAAACGGCGTATTACAAGGTCTAGTTTGTCGTCGAAGGTGTCGTAAAAGGGTGGTTCAAATCAGGAATCGTGATGTCGTTATCGGATCGATTGGTCAAGTTCCAGGTGCGTGCAAAAGGATTGAAACGATATTCGGTATTGCTATGCGTAAAGCAAATATCGAGTGATGGTAGGAATAACGAAAGAAACAGAACAAGAGAATATATCAGTTAATTAATTCATCAATTGACGAAACGATTGCATTTTGGCAGCCGATTGTTGTTAATCCTCCAAATTGGTGATGAAATGAGAAATGAATCAGTAATCCAAAAGGATAAGAGGAGATTAAAAGTGATTGTATAAAAGAAGGAAATATTGGTAATAAAAAAGAAAGAATTGTGAAGCTACAAAAACTATCACGGCTTCTATCCGGGAATCAGGCCGGCCGACAGCTCAGGCTTCCCTTGCTCGGTGCTTTTTTGGAGCTGAAGAAAAGAAGGAAAATAAAAATGGCAAAGAGAATAAAACGAGAGAAAAAAGCAACAGGAAGACCAAAGGAAACAAAAGCACCGCAAAGTGGCCGTGAGACGGTTGATTAATACTCCGTAGAAGTATGAAAAGAAGAGAAATGCGAAAATAGGAATTAAGAATAAAATAAAAGAATTCGCCGCCCAGCGAAATCGAAGCGCAAAAATAAATAAATGAAAAAAAAAAAGACCAGTTAAAAAAAAAGAGTAAAAAAGCGGCCTGAAACCCGACCAGGAAAAACCTAAGAACCCGCTCTGCTCGTAATTCCAACTTAAATTCCACAGGCTGTGGAGACTAAAGAAGATCCCTGCAGGATATCGTCACTTGCTTTACTGCACAAGTATGTTCTCTAAGCAGTAATTTTTTTGGGCCAGACAATCTCGAGGGTGCTGGCGGCAGGTTAATGAGAGGGTTGAGCTGATAGAATTGGGTATCTAAGCTTTACGGCGACGTCTTTCAGCCGGTGTCAAGCCGCTAGAGAGATATGAGGCCAGCAAAGTAAAGCTTCACCCCAGTCCCTCCGATAGAATTCACTAGCTCTCGGTAACGGCTCCTTGCAATAATGGAATATTGCCCATGTTCGTCCCTTGGTTAAAGTCTGGCTGTCAAAGTTCAAAGTCTGATTATCTTGCCTCGTTTTCGGGGCCGTATTACCACACCAAATACTGTCACATTTCGTTGCTTACGTACGGAGTATTAATCAAATTTACGCATCTGACATGTTCCAGTTGGACTTGCGTTAAAGGACTGCGCGAGACAACTTTTTCTTTTTTGCAAAGCCACAAAAAGAGGCTCAGTAAGGCTTCGTCTCCTCCAGGTCAGAGGCAAAAGACAGGGAAAAAAAAAAATATATATATATACACTGTACGTAGTACTATTGCAAAGGTCTATTAACCCACTATAACAGATGAGCTCCACAGACGGTGTCGCCACTAAATGAGAGTGCAAGGATGGAGTAGAAGCATTCCTTCTGCACTAACCTGCATGATATTTATTCTTTCTTGGGCCAACATCCCTGCTTCCTTTGTGCTTAAGCCTACGCTGTTATGGGAGAACCGGAGACGGAGGTTTTCTTGTGAAAGGAGTCTATCCGCCTTTTGCAGCCAGGCCTAGTTTGTTACCTTGTCAAAAGCTCGTTCGTAACGATCCGAGACGCTGGAAGACCACTTTGTCCAATCTACAGCTATCATTTAAGAATATGTGTAGAGAAAAAAAAAAGAAGGAAAAAAAAGAAGGAAAAAGAAGGGAAAAAAAAGAAGAAAAAGAAGGGAAAAAAAGAAGAAAAAAGAAAAAAAAAAAGAAAAAAAAAGAAAAAAAAGAAAAAAAAAGAAAGAAAAAAGAAAGAAAAAAAAAAAGAAAGAAAAAAAAGACGAACAAAAAAAAAGAGGAACAAAAAAAAAGGCCTGTGAAACGAGATCTTGTGACCAGCTCGCATCAGAAACACAAAACTACACGCTGTCATGCCCAAAACGGACGACAGGCTCGCTCTGGAAGCCGAGAAAATCGTGGCTGTGCACTCTTGTCTTTGTCTCTTTGTTTTCCTCAAGCTTTTTTGCTAGGGCTTTTCTTTCATCCTCTACTTTTCCTCAAGTTAAATATAGACAACTCTGTGAGGCCGATTAGGCTCTCGCTTGTGCTCATTTCATCCAAAGAACTGTTAGCTGAAGGGGCACGAAAAACAAGAACAAGCGAGAGCCCCGCCAATTCCGAGCGCAATAAAGCAAGCAGGGTGGGAGAAAAGGATCTTGTAGATTACATTGGAATGTGTACTTAAGTACTCAAGTATGTTTATGGGGAAAGCATGGTTTTACCGCTCTTTAGTTCTTGCTTTTGTTAGTTTCTATTTGCTTTTCTCGCCTAGTTACTAGTAGATGTTGAATTGATGTTGAATTAACGCTTGAGCTTCCTCCCTTTACTCCCATATTCGATATTTCTTGTATTGCGACTCCCTAGGAAAGGGTCTTCCGCGGCTCTTGACTTGAAGCTAAAGAAATACAAGTATGTGTTGTTCCACAATGTCTTGCCCTCCTACAGCTTTTTAGACACGGACGACCATTCCAGATTCCCTGGCTCATTCACTTTCCATAGTGTTTTGCCTTGTTTCTGTGTTGGTGGTTTTGCCGGTACATTGGCTTGTTTGTATTTCATAGAAACAGGACACATTTCTGGGCTGCTCAATTGTCTTTTATTTCGGTTTTTTCTAATGTATGTAACTGTGATCCAACTTCCAAAAAAAAAAAGTTTAGCATCTGTCACAAAGTTTAAATCACCATACTTACTCGATTTCTGTTTTTAGCTTTCACTAAGAACTACCTGGCGCGTGCTGGGGTTAAAGCATGGGCTTTCACTAGGGTTACAGCTGCTCGAACTAACCCAGAATGACGTAAATTTGGGTAGTCAAGGCTTGTGATACTAGACTTTTAAATTGTTTCTTGTGCAAACAATTCACTGCCACAAACGCTCATCTCTGTCACTGTTAATAACCTTTTCAATAGCAATTGAATCTCTAATTTGACCAATCCACCACGCACAAGCAAGAAAACGGCAGTCTAGCGAGAAAGTTGTCTCTCTTCACGGCGACAAAACAATAAAGCCGCCACTGGGCTGCGGTTCTTTCAACTCTTTATCTTCTCGGTGCTACTACTAATAATATCCCGTGCGTTTCTTTCAAGTACTCTTGCATCTTCAGTCACGCCGCACTAACGCCCTTAGTGCCGTCGCTCAGTGTGCTATTTTGAGGTCACTGGCGAGAACAAAGAAAAAGACGCCAGACGACACCACCACATGCTACAATGCCCACAGAACACGATTCGACGGATATAAAAAGAGACAAGAGCGACCAGCGAATTACAAGTTTCTTTCGCCCTGCTTCATCACCGCGAATCAAGACTGAACCTGAAAGATACAATTCTCGTCCCTCGCGCATTGTCAAAAGTGTATCTGATAGTGCATCGTCTACTCCTTCTTCTGCTTCACACGTCCGCTCCAAAAACCATCACAGCAACTCACACCACCACAAGCGCAAGCGCACACGCTCTCATCGTCTCCTATCCAACATGAATGACCCTACTGAAGCCATCAAGCGCACCACCAACCTCGAAGCTGTAACATACAACGCCAACAAGCTTCCTAAACTCCTCGCCCAGCGTCCCGAACTCGACCCCAGCGCCTCCACCCAATGGGACCCTAACAGCCCGCTCCCAGCGCTGGATTCAACCAAGTGTCCGCACTACCCGTCCAGCACTGTGTCGGTGTTTAACGACGACACCGTGACCACTGCGCTGCGTCTCGAAGCCATTGTCAACCAGACCCGCGAGGAACTTCTTGCCCAGAAACTCCCCGCTGACGCCGCTACGCCCATCCTGCCGGCTGCGCGCGTGGCCCTCGTCAATTTTGCAAACGCACATACCCCTGGTGGCGGGTACTGCAGCGGCGCTAACGCCCAAGAGGAAGCCATCTGTTACCGTACGTCGCTGTACCTCTCGCTTTCCCAGGCCATCTACCCGTGGCCCGAAGCGCACGTCTTGTACTCGCCCGACGTACTCGTGCACCGTGGCGACGGTCGCGCAGGGCTACCGCTGCTGACGGAGAGTGATCCGGACCTTAAAGTGCAGCATCTTCCCGTGATCGGCGTGGTGAGCGTGGCAGCCAAGCACGGGCCCACAAAGGAAAAAAAGTCCGGCGACGTCGACGGCCACAAGATGAAGAGCCCGGTGGTCTTTGCGAGAGCCTCGGACCGCGTCATGTACAAGGTCAAGGTACGCATGACGCTGCGTGTCATGGGCCATCACGGACACTCGGCGATTGTGCTGGGTGCGCTGGGCTGTGGCGTGTTTGGGAACCCGGTGCATGATGCGGCGCTGTGCTGGCGCGAGGTTCTACTGGAGCAGGAGTTCCGTGGCTGGTTCTCGCATGTGTGGTTTGCGGTGCTGGGCGATGTTGGTCGTACTCACAACTTTCACGTCTTTAGCGAGTACCTTGCCGGACTGGAGGTCTAGTTCTTTTCTTCCTTTTGTTTTTCTTTTTCTTTTACTTTGTGGCGTCTGATGTACTTCAGCGTCCCATTCAGGCTTTAGTTACTACTACTCAAATACATATTCAAGTTGTCTATATCCAATGTCTACTCATCAAACAGCGGCACCTCGTACGGAGGCTTGATTCCTATTGCCCACTGGAAACTGCCTTTAGTCTTGGCCATTTCCGTCATTATTGTGCGGCTAATGGCCTGATACTCGCTGTCGTCGCCCCTAATATACTGCTTAAACACCTGTGCAATGCTATTTAGGAGGAGCACATTCGCCGTCCACGCCGGAAGATGCTGTGTACGCATAGTGTCGTGGTCTTTGTGTCCCTCTGCAAACATGTGTCCAGTGTCTTCTGTCTTGTGCACGGCATAGTCCCACGCCCTGTCTCGTTCCATGTCTCGTCTTTCTTTCACATCCCGAGCCTCCTCCTCCTCGCTCTCCTCTTCCGGCAACCACTCGCTCGCCTCGCGCAAGATGGCCGCATTTGCACGCTGTATCTCTTTGGCATACACTCTGCAGTGCGTATCAACAGCCTCCTCGAGCGGCATCACCAGACGAATCACGTCGGCCCATTTCTCCGCGATGCCAGCCGGCGCGACTGTCTTCTCCACGGCCTCGCGCAGCATGTGCATTTTGTTTTGTGGCCAGTGCAGCGACGAGCCGAGATCCACGGCACTTTGGCGCAGCTGCTGGGCAATGCTGCTGTTGGACAAGGATTCCTGGTAGGCGTGGCGGAAGACATCGTCGAACGCTGCTTTGGCGGCGTCAATGGTCGGCAGACAGAGCGCGAGGTCAACCAGGAGTGCGCGGTAGGTGGCGATGTTTATGGTTTGAAAGAGCTTGCGGCTGTACCGAGGCCGGATGGGTGCGCGGATGACGTCGTATGTGGTGGATGCTGGTGGCTGCGATGTGTGTAAGAACTTATTGACGACGATGCGCAGAGAAGATTCTAGGCCGTATCGTGGCGTGACGAGGAGTATCTCGCCGGGCGACAGCGTCCGAGCTGAGCGGGAATCAACCGGGTCTCTCGTGAACCGGTCATAGGTACACAGATCAAAGACACCCCTAAAGGTATCATCTTGGGGAGACCCAAACGATGAGCTAAAGCATTAGTGTTAGTAGAGAAATGGTAGAGGTAGAGGGACTGTAGAGACCAACCCTATCACAACCAGGGTGTGGCACGGCACGTGGCTCATAGCGGGATGTAGTATAGGCAGTGTTGGCAGAGGCCGGGTGGGGGGG